>NQII01005293.1:39670-51290 GCA_002778355.1 Clitarchus hookeri | reverse complement strand
CAGTGGGCCTGCAGTACACCGCAGTAGAAAAGCCGCTGGACCGACCACGCGCGCACACACACACACGTGCACGACAAGTTGCAGCCAGAACCCCCATCAACCCCTAACCAATGCCAGTGCACCTACAGTCTCCAACTTGTACTCTCGCTGCTCGTCAGTTACGTGACGCAGCTCCATCATAGTGCCACCCATCAAGTCTGTACGTCAAATCCTAAGTTTGCCGACTGTGGCACTTGCAGCGAATCCACGCACAGGAACATCTGTGCAGTATATATGTATTTATACCCAAAGTGACGGAACTGACTTACCCCTACAAACTACGTACTGTACTATGATACGCACGCAGCTTCACGCAACTGGCTTAATCATGTTTCATTAATTTAGAATATTATAGCTGGCCTGTGGCGGTTCTGCCAACACTAGCTAGCTAAGCTAATTTTTCTTAAGTTTTAATGAATCCACAGGGGATTTGAGGGAACTAACCCAATTGTGCAATTCCCCCCACCAGAGCGATGTGTTCCTCCATCACTATGGTTAAACCAGTACCATATAGTGCATGGAAAAATAAAGGTTCCCAACCTTCTTTCCCCATAGCATTTCTATTAATGTACGACATGAACATCTAATCTATCGGATGGAATTTTTACGGTTTCTATGCAGGTTTTTTCCCCTCTCTTCGTAGTTATAATAAAGTAAAAAATAAGTACACTTAGGGAGGTAGCCGTGGCCCCAATCTCAGCCGTTGTTGCCCACTCCCTCTGCTGTGATTCATGCTTCCTTGCGTGGATTACTCTCCTTATGGACAATTGGGGTTCAACCCTGAGATGCACTCAGCTACTGTCCCTACCTCGGACGTACACTTAACACACATTAGGGTAGGTTAGGCAAAAACAATTAAAAGGAAATGATGTCTCTTCAAAGACTAGCCATTGGAAAAAAGAAGAATGTCTTTAATTATTGATATTTCTGTCCTGTATGCCAGCATTCTACGCACACATTCAAAGCAAAGAAGGTGAGTAGTTTGCACCTCTTGCTCTTTACCCCTCTCCAAAACACATGCCTAACCAGATACGCCAATATCAGCCGGCACACACGTGTCGCTAACGTTCAGGAACGGTGTGACCAACGGAGAAACAAAGCGGGGGAAAAGCAAGTGTTGGTGGCTAATGCTGGGCGACTATATTGAAGGAGTTACCATACAGCTCGTTCAACATAAAACAGAATTTATAAACGAATTATTCTAAAAGGTAACGTCCGGCATCCATGTGTCTTTTACAACGCTACATCACTGCAGACCTATAAAGGCATCGGTGTTCTTAAGGTGGATGCAAGTATGGTGTGCTGATTTCCTCAGAGTATTCTTGTTACCTCCCAAACTTTATTCTACAACTGCTTCATTTGGGCTAGGGTTACAAGTAGGCAGATAGGCTACCAAAAACCACTGCTTCACTGTAGCCTCACCTCACTTGAACGCCTCTCCAGCTAGTACAGAACGATAGACTCCTCTGGGTGGCAGAGTTTTTATAGTAGCTAGAGTGCTTGCCTACCACCAAGGCGAACCAGGCTTGATTCCCGGCAAGGAATCGCCTGGATTTTTGCATTTAGGAATCATGCCAAACAATCCATCTGGCTGGTGGGTACTCTCCGATATCATCAGCTATCAAGACCTCATTGCTACGAGATGCTCAAAACCTCTACGCTCAGCACTCCTCTGGCAGAACAGCAACTGCAGTGCCCTCATCTACCCACGTAGAGCTCCTCTGTCTGCTGCGGGAGCAAGCAGCCAATGTCTCTCTCACACATGTACACACTTCTGAAGTCCTACCCGACTGCGCTGAAGCACTGAAACTGAAGACTTACGTGAGCCGACTGTATCGTTCCTTGTTCTGATCGACAAGCTTCTGCCACACGGCCCAGGCAACATCTGCAAACTGAGCGGCCAGATCGCTAGATGCTGGAGGCTGGTTACGTATCATCGCGGCCAGGATCGCCACCAGCAGGTTCTCCCGGTCCGTGTGGTCGAAGATCACCATGTGCGACCACAGCAGGGGTAGGTGCTCCGCTGCACCATTCATGTCCACTGCTTTTATGATTTCCTGGAAATGCCAATAAATACACGGAGTGAACACAACTCTGTCGCCGGCAGTGAACCACGATAAAACAAAACAGCTACTGAGCAAACATCCTTACCTCCATGATGCCTGGTTCTGGAACGTATATGTTTGGAACCATTTTGTTGTAAAACTCCATAAACACTTCCAGTGGTTCCGTACTGCATAGCAACGCGAAGAAGTTACGACTGTGAAAGAGTAGTTTAGAGTCATTAAAAAAATAAACTACAAAACTTACTGTCTGATAGTTTAACTATAACTACGTGTGGCCTCTGAGAAACCAACAGGTTGTCTCCATGGCAAGAGACCAGCGCGGTTCGTTGGCAATATGGGCGTATAAAGCCTATTTTCCCACTTGAGGCTAATCTTTACAGAGAGGTTTTTATACCATACTGCCATGACTTCTATGCACGTCCATTAGCCTGTGTGGCTCAGCATTTATTAAAAATGTTAGGACGAAGAAGTAAAGAACTTGTATTTATTGATCCCCATGGATTATCAACTGGCAGTACTGTTACCACCCCTTAATTATGCTTTAGCAAATAAATAATAATTTACTGCCACCGTTCCTAAGTAGTAGACTTTTAAAGCGCTATATTACAACTGATTTAAATTTTTTATATTTATTTTACAAAACTGTGAAATAAAAATATTAAAAAATAATAATTGGGTTAATTAACTACTTAAAATCAGAAATTACAATTTTGACTGGCAGTAGAAATTTAATCAAACATTATATAATTCTTGTGAAATGGAATTCAAGAGTCATTAATGTAACTTAACAAAAACATTCAGAATAAATACAATAAAATACATTGGATATTGATGAAATAATAGTAGCATTACAAACTGATATTTTAAGAGATGATACTATAGTTAGAGTAAATAAAGAAGTTCATTTTCTGGTATCTATGGGAGTCATAATGATTCCAGTAGAGGTCCTTACAGCCCTTGTGGGGATTGGGACCCCCCCCCCCCTACAAACACATGGTTGTTATTCTGCAGTGACGGATACAATTTGCCAATTTCCCTTGTCTACATTAGTCTGTCAGCTAAAGGTTCTATAAAATTGGAAACCTGATGTCGATATGGGTATAAGCCAACACAAAAGCTTCGCGGGATACTCTCCCAGATTTTCAAGGTTCAATGGTTGAAGTGTTGAAATAAATTAATATAAATCCTCTGATCTCCCTGCAAGAAGCCACTGGAAATTAACTTGGTGCTTGGTAATTCTTACGAGTCGCTCAACGTTCAAACAATTAATGGCGGGAACCAACACAGTACACACTTGAGAGAGAAGCAAGAGGGTGCGGAGACTCACTAGTACACGGACTCCTTGTAGGAGTCGCCAATGAGGTCGTAGTTGTCAGCGGTGTGCAGCAGCCTGTCCACCTCCCACGCCAGGTCCTTGTCCTGCAGGTGGTAACGACACACCTCCATTGCCATCGTGAAGAAGTGCGTGTCCTGCACGTGCTGGATGGTGAAGGCGCGACCGCTGATGTGCGCCATTATATCTACCAGGACGCTGCTGACAGGCCCACCTGTAACAGAAGCCGTTCACGAACCATGCTACGTCAAATGTGTCGAGTGGCATGAAAAGCGAGCCTCTCCGATGATCTGGAGATACTTGGCTAGCTACATCGGGAAGGGACTTATGCATGTGATTTTCAATTCCCGGTCCAGGCAAATACTTGCGTGCTACCCAAATTGACCTTAATTCTTTGCATATCGTCTGATGATCCCAGCTGGCCCACAACCTTAATGGGAAATGAACAGTATTACAAATAAAGGCCCTATGCCTCTTCGCTATATATAACCACAACACTTTGGCGATAGCCAACACCAATGCCCCCCAACTGCCCAATAACAGCGAGCACATTCTGTGAGCAAAGTGCTGCTGTTGCTGCGATTTATGCTGTCGTTTCTGCCGCACAACTACAAAGGCTGCACTCAAAGTGTTTGTAGCAAAAAAAAATACTTGCTGCAAGCAGATAAACGCTGGTTGACGTGCAAAAATAGCTTCAGAAATAAGGAAACATATGCTACTGGTGGAATTACGTACAATGCTACTGGAAGTGAGACATTCGCACAACAGAATGAAAAATGTGCATTAAATATGGCAATTTCCCGTGTCTTTATTTTTAGATATGTAATTCACCTTCAAATACATTAAAATAAATGTTCAGCAGAGCTTTGAAGCTAGCTCTGCTGTTAGGAGCAGTTTATTCAGCAGAACCTGTAGTGGTGCTTGCAGCACTAATTGGCAGTGCCTTGACTGCTGAATATGACCAACGTAGAGAAAAATGTTTACATAATTTATTGTGCATAAACGACTATTTCCAAAAAGTTATAAAACATCAACATAAATATGTTTTTCAAAACTTTCCTCAAAATAGATATACCTACAGTTCTTCAAGTTTTACTAAAAGTTTTGAAGAATTCTTGCAACTACTATATACTAACAAAAAAAAACTAATGATTTTGCAAAATAATTATGGAAATATAAACACTAATCAGAGGTTCAAACACTTTACACAACATTAGTCCCAGACAAAATACAGATGTGCTGGCAGTTGGTTCAGAACGCTTGTTTTGCAGGCCTACCTATCTACATCGCAGGTGACCCACACAGACATCCCCACAATCAGCCCGAGCTCTCCACAACACATTGGTTCCAGGCGAATGGCACAACATGCCAGTTGGATACATGCGTGTACTCACGTTCTTTGCAGAATATGACCAAGAGGTGGTAGTAGGTGGCCAGGGAAGGCTCGACGCCCACGCTGGTGAACTCCTTCAGTGCCTGCAGGGCGTAGGTCCTCGCCTGTCGATGCAGACCCATGTGGCTGACAGCTTCCAGGACCGAGTTGAGGGTGGTGTTGCTGGGTGCCAGGCCCTGCTTGGCCATCGCCGTCAGCAGCTCCTGGCAACACACCAACCAATCCGTACACGGCTGTGCTAACATTCAGTACACCGAAACAAAAATGGAAAATTACGACTTTCTGGGGCCGCAGTGGTGTGGTGTGGTGGTTAGACTGCTTGCCTCCCACCTAGGTTAACCAGGTTAGATTCCCGGCGGGGTAGCGTCTGGATTTTCGCATGTGGGAATCGTGCCCCAGACAATGCTGATTGCATTCCGGCGCTGCTCCATACTCACCTCAATCACCCTCATCGGCTGTCAAGACCTCGACGTTAAGAGCCGCCCAAATCTCTTCACTCACTACAATTTTCATTTTCATTTCAGTAAAAAATTTGGTTGCCAAAAGTTGTAACAAAACAAAAATCCTCTACAGTATTTCGATGAATATTCTGTGCACCAGCAAAGGATATTTTGGTCTGTATACCATCTTGTTTGTTTTCATTATTTTATAACTAAAATTACTACATATAATGGAAATTTAAATATAGGCAAGAAACCCTGTGGTAAGTATTCCACATCCTCCATTTTTTTGTTTGGTTTTGTAACGGATTTGTTAAAATGTAATGAAATTTGTAAAAATTCTTGTTTAGACTAAGCTCTTATGAAATTATTTTTCTTTTCATGAGGGGGGAAAAAAAAAAAGAGAGAGACTCATTCGCACAATCTGACCAATCAAAAATTAAAATTCAACTTCTGGCTTTCTATAACTTTAATATAAAGATCACCAAGCCAGATAAAACACCAAATGTTATTTTACAAAATTATAAATAACAAATTTTTTTTTCCCAAGTTTTTGTTTGACGACAATGACTTTGTACATGTATGTAGTGTATTTCCGAATGCGACATGATTGAGCACTCCTTGCGTCCTTCTTGCACCAAGAAGTATGAGGAGATGAGAACAAGTTCAGTGTGTCACTGGAAGATGGCAGCTGCTGACTCAAGATGGCCGCTTAGGGATGTGTCGGTGTCAGGCACCAACCACGTTTGGAAGGGAATTTTGCCCATCTTTGGTGATCCACCACAGAACAATATAAAAATGAATTTACTACTATAATCAGCTGTGGAACATTTATACAGCTGATTTTCCTCGCTTGTATACAGCAATAGCTGAATGCTGCTGATTGATACAGTCCAAACTGACAACAGGGGAAGGTGATCTGAACTACTGACATTCCACAAACAACCGCAGACCAAGCATTGGAACACATTCTGGAGAAAGTTAGATACACTGGAAAGCAGTGGATTAAAACAGATGTATACTACAGTTCAGGTTATTTTTTAAGTTCAAGACAGCACACACTACTAACAAGAGAGAAATTTCAACACTGTAATCTTGTTACAAGCAAGGAGCTATTGTGCTATGAAAAAATAGCATGTAATGATTTAAAACCCTAGCTACACAAGCAAAAAGGTTTGACAAAGAAATGCAAGATCTATTGTTAGTCTTAACGTTTGTATGTTGAGCCATTTGCCGCTATACTATGTACTTAAGGTTAAATTAATTTAAATTTAACATATTAAATTCAAAACATTTATATTAACTGATTTAACATAGAATGACCCTAAAGTCCAGACCTGCCTACATAAGATAATGCTAAAACTAAACAAATTTCACAAAGACATACTTCAACAAGCTTCCACCTAAGATCGTTGCCTTCACGCAGGTAGCTGGCAACAGAGAGTAGAGAGTTGTAGGTGTCAGTTGTGAGGGGGAAACCCTTCACGAGCGTCTCCTCATAAAGCTGCCATGCTCTGTCCACTTGGTAGAAGCGCAACATGCCTTGAATCAACGCGCAATACGCTGCAGGTGTTTTGGGTTCTTCTAATGAATGGAAAATGGTCTCTGCTAGGCCGCTATCCCTGAAAAACATAATTCCAAACCATGTTGAAGGCAACACGATTTGCTCTTAACCAGCACGCACTCTGTCTATCATGATAAATTTAATATTGCTAGACAGCGCTAACAGATCATTGCTTCAGGAAAGTAATTTTATTTGCTCATAGTAACAGAACAGTTTTATTTTAACGTATGAAAGACACGATCGCACGGGTCCTGTAATCATGAACCAATACTGCCGTACTTGTCGACACTTCTCTCACCATCCAGGAACAGTAATGACGTAACGGTGACGGGCACTCACTTCCAAGTTTTCCGATGCCGCTCTTTCTTGCGGCTCCCCTGTTTGAACCAGCGCTCCTCGATCAAGTCCTCCGACAGAGCATCTTCGCAGTTGTAAAAACACAGCAGCTCGAGTAAAGACAGCTTGGTTTCCTGAGAAATATCTGCAACAACACAAACACACATTTTATATACGACTTTTTGGTTGTTTCCCAAGTATTTCACGTACCACGAACATTAATACTTCTGTTAACATAAAAATATCTTATTTTTTTTGTTACAGTGAACTTTTGCTTATATTTTATTTTTGAATGATAACACTTAATTCATATTTAAAATGAATCAAAACAGAGAGAAAATAGACGTGTTGGTAACGCCTAGTAAGGAATAGTCCTCGTGCAAAACATTATTAAACTGAGTAAGCACGAATGTGGTGGTTTATCGCTGTGATGTAATTTTCTAGACTTCAATAAACTTTCTTTACATGAAGTGGACGAATTACGTGAAAATAGAATTTTCACATATTGACAACCTTCAGTTGAATTCACAAAATTAGTATGCAATTATGATAAGACAAACAACCAAATGATGTTTCGTATCCTAGACGACTTTTCCCAACCACACTTTATGGTGTGCTGCACACAGTTGTACATAAAGCATGGTGTTATACAAAAGCGACTGTAAAGTGTCTAGGTTGGAATAAGCCGCCCAGCAGCTCCACGTTGTTTTCTTGCCGTGGGATGAAATGAATTGGTGAAGTGGTAACGTTCCGAGTTTACAGTGAGACTTCCTTAATTTCCGCTGAAGTACCACAGTCAAAGTATTGAACTTAGACTTGAATCTTGCACAAGCATGTAACTTTAATTTCAATATTTCCATAAGGGAAAAAAATTTTAAAAAATGGGCATTCAAAGTCTTTGGGAATTTCAGGAAATACACACAAATGCAGAGTTGTAATGAGACAGTAATGAGCTCCAACTCACCTGCACCTTTACTGTTGAGCAGTTCGTAGACAGTTGTTGCATCTGAGATGCACACATCTTCAATACACTTCTGCAACGTCTCTTCACTCACGTCACTACTCTCGTCGTAAACTGGCTTCGGGTAGAATGCCTTGGAAAAAAAAAAAAAATGGTTGCGTGTACTTATGTACGCGCGTTAGAAGTTATACTTCTTTGGCGTGACTAAAATAAAGTTTTATTACGTATGTTACCATTTCACGCTTATATTCATTCAGATCTTGTACCACATCATAATTGAATTCAAACTATATAAATGAAATGTTTTTCGATTTACTTATTACATGAACCGATTTTCTGTCTGATTTAAATATAACCACGTGCTATGTTGTGTGCCTTGCGTTTGTATATAGCTAGACGATACGCGCATGCGCGTTGGGTCATACCTCTACCACGTTCGCTGTCGAATTTCGTTACACTGTGCGCGCGCAACTTCCGTTGCACACTTAACTTTTACCCTCAACGCGCCCAAAGAAGTATAACTTCAAAAATTATGTGTAACACACTGATTAACACAAATAATTTACTAAATGTACAACACACATGAAATCTTTGCTAAATGTAATGTAAGCAGCATAGATATGCTCAGACATCTTCCATGACTCTTACTATGCTAAAGTTATTTTATCCTACGCTGCAACAGACCCGACCCAACGAGGAAAGACGGTAAATCAAGAGCAGCCACTGGCATGTTAACCGATGAAACACTAAAAATAGGATGTCAAATGCAAACTAAACTAAACAATTAAGACCGAGGTAGGAGTGGAAGGCCATCCATTTACTTGCATATTACTAAAACTTTAAACTGACAAAAGTTTATATTACTAGAGGCATTATCTAGAACTGTCAGCTATTTTATGCAAAACAAATAACAATTGCTTCTCTTAACACCCAAAATAAAAATATGTTATAATGCTGTCAGTGAACAACGCTCCCCAAAGCACCACCTTCTGACCTGACCACCAAAACTGATGAAAGGATGCTGTACAATCAAAGTGAGGCAGAAAACAAATGATAAGATGAAGATACACTATCTCAATTCTTGGCTGTCGGGAGGGTTGCAAACGTCATACCAACAGACGTAACCATGGACGGTGGATTACAAACCAAACACATACAGCACCTTCCAGTTGTTCACACTATACTACCCACAGAACTTCTTGGCCGTCCACGGACAGTCGATCAGCGGGGCTCCTCCCACTAGCTACTAGCCTATCACGGCTGTGCGCTGTTGCCTAGTTCCCAGAGTTACAGTGATCACAGCGAGCCGAGCAAAATGTTTTTCAGATGCGCTCAAAAATCCTGGAAGATTTCATTAAAATTCTGTCTGTTCTTGCAAGAGTCTCGTCTTGCTGAACAAGTGGGTAAAAATCCAGAGTCTTTATCTTAATCCGTTCATGTTTCACACTGTTACGGAATGTGCACGAACACACAACTATTTTTTGAAAAAAAGAATATTATTCATTCTTTTATATTTCACAGGTATATCTAAATGTTTCCGTGTTGCTTTACAAGCAGATGATGAGCCTTGACTCATGCTTAGTCGACCGCAGATAATGCGTAGCACAACTGTCGCTGGTGTTTGCTCTAGCCCAGTGGCCAGTACCGCGACGGCATTTGAACGATCCTCGCTGTTTTTCATGCGCTTGCATGTAAAGTTTTTGTTGGAACTATCGCGCTAAGTAAACCTTGTGCTAGCGTAAGTTGTTGTAAAAGGGAAGTGGTTAACAAACAAGGTCGTCCTATAATCTGCAGAGCGCATTATTTTTTTACTATCAAAAAATAATTCTGCATGAGTATATATTTTAAACAAGTTAACGGTTTGACAGCAAGAACGTGTGATGCTGGTGAACGCACAATGCGACTGACATTCATCATCATCGAAAGCAATATTTGTGTCACTTAGGAATAAAAGATTTTTCAGGAAACTAGCTACAAAATTTAAAGATGTTAACAAAGACTGTCTTCAAAGAGCGGCGTAACGAGTTTTACAGTAAGGAGGAAAATTCTTACAAAAAATTTACAGTAGCTATGCGTGAGAAAATAGGTTATACGTTTTCAGCAAGTTCCATGGCGAGATTTTTACAAAGTGCTGATTTTTGTTATAAGAAATTGAATGACAGGCGCAAGTTTGTAATGGAAAAGAATGACATTAGAACTGCGTAGGCAGGGAAGAAGAGTTTGTGCTGCCATCACAAGCTACAACACAAAGATAAATTACTTTTTTCTATGCTACACACAACTGTAAGTACATGAAAATGATTACATATACATTTGTAAGACGTTGTTAGTATGCAAATTTAAGTGTCAGAATGTTTTTCTGCCCATGCAGTTTCTTAACGAACACAAACCTTCCAAATGTATCTCACATGTGTTTTATAGATTTCTGCTTCTACTATATTCAAATGTTCCTCTTTATGTATAGAATTGTAATTTATATTACTACAGTAGGGGTTTGACGGCGCACGTATTATGACGGGATGGGCGCTTGATAGATGTGGCAACAGGGCTTGGTACTGCTCGCTGCTGATTGGCCGACGCTGAAGTTCTGTGCCTGGTATACATGTGTACAGNGTGGCAACAGGGCTTGGTACTGCTCGCTGCTGATTGGCCGACGCTGAAGTTCTGTGCCTGGTATACATGTGTACAGTAACATTTGGAACGCTTTCTACCATTTCTTGGTTTGGGCACAAACCAGCCATTTTTTTAAGTAAGTCTGAGTATTCAGAAATGGTACACACTTAACTCACTTGTAAATAGCACTTTGCTTGCCCAACTGTAAATGAACTTTCACTTAAGACCCCAGACCAACCACAGAACAGCGAGGCCGTGAAGCCAGTTCCCCTGTTCTCTCATTCCCCTCTAACTGCAGCAATCTTGTAATGCAGCACCAATGGTGTTTCATAGGAGTCATTTCATATTTTTTTTAATTTAGTTAGTAAGTGTATGTCAGCAGTATTAAGCCACAGTGGCATGTTACTTGATGTGTAAGTAACATGCCACAGCGGCATGTTACTAGTTGATGTGTAACATGCCACAGCGGCATGTTACTTGTTGATGTGTAAGTAACTTCGGAGTCATGTACATATGTTTTGTAATCATCCATATATTAATTTATTTACATATTAAATTATAAATTTTCAGTCATACCTATCATATTTGCATTAAACTATTCGTTTCCCATCATCGCGTAAACAAATGACACCCATGCGATTTTACTTTAGTAAGAATAACTAGAATTTCTAGATCATTTACGTAGATGTTCATATTTGGAATTTATTTCGCAATACGCATCAGCACAAATCCGTGGCGTGTGTGTGCGAGAGCACATGCACAAGTGCATATGTGAGAGAGTGTTTGTTGTAGCAACACTGTGACAGCAAGCAATAAAATGAGCTTCTGGGTGGAAGAGTGGGCCTGAATGGGCCAAGTCTCAATTTGCCTAACCT
>NQII01005293.1:12260-38967 GCA_002778355.1 Clitarchus hookeri | reverse complement strand
AGAGAGAGAGAGAGAGAGAGAGAGAGAGAGAGAGCCATTTACCAGCAAAGAATTGACAGTGAAATTGTGACTTTGAACATCTGTGAGTCAAGCCTTAACTAAGACTTGGTACTCATGCATTCCCAAATGAAGCGTTTGCTTTAATAATGTGTCACATCTGCCTGTTGGTAATATTTTCCAGCATACCTAATATAGATTCTGAATTATATACACTGTAGTTTTGGTATAGGTGCATACAAAATACTCAAACTCGAGTATGGCACGAATTTACATTTTACATATTCAATATACGATTTTCAGAAACTCGTAGATGCCCAATTATTTTTGGTGGCCTAATTCAAAATGTTTTAAAAGAAGCCACCATACTTGGATCGGTGGTTCCGCAACTTTGTGTTGAAACAGGTTGGGATTTTCTTGTCGTATCCAGAACGCTGCTTTGCGACCCGACTCCTTTGCCAAAGCGTAAGTTCTCTTCCCGATGTTGGAAGCAGGGATGAGGTACGGGTCGTCATGATACTTGTAGCGCGCTGCGGTGTAGTCGCACCCAACTGTGCTGGCCAAAGCCTACAACATTAACACTTGGATATGCGCTGTGTTATCACACGTCTTCGCTGTTCATCACATCACCTGCATTAACACAACAAAAGACACTTTCTTTTTATCGTGTTACACTTGCTATGATTGAGAATCAACCCCCAACTCCCTTCCACTAGTCCTGTCTGCCCGACCTCTAGTTTGATGGGAGACATATAAATCTGGGGTTCAATTTAAATATATATACAGACACATACACACACACGCACTATTTTTTTATTTATAAATGAGAAAATTTATATTCAGTATATTTTTCCCATTATTATGAGCACCAAGAAAATGTTAATTATTTCCTAACCTCCCTTTAATGATACTGACTAATGATGTGATGGACTCTACAATTTAAGGCACAACAAGGTGTTATAATGCAAAAAGTTACTACTCTTGTACGTGCTTCGTCATTTAAATGAAAATCTAAGACAGTCACACATACTAAATTCTGATTTTATGTATGTATGTGATTATAGAAATATTCTACAATAACACACACTTATAACAGGTGGGTGGGCTGTGATAAAAAAACCTACGATCGAAACATAATCCCAGAAAACTTAGGCCTTTTTCCTTTGGTCAAATGTGTTCGCTCAGTACTGACACGTTTCTAAATCACAATGAGAAAACAACAAGTTCTGAAGTGCCGAGAAAGCTGAACTCACCCTAAGAATGTCGGTTGGTCCCCTCTTGATTTTCACAGGGATCTTGACCTCTTCGATGGCTGCAGCAGTGCTCTGGTTGGACAGAACAGTCCTCACGACGTTCAGGTGGTGGATGCTGCAGGATGCAGAACACAACATTTTAAGTTTGCATGGTATAACTAAGCATTATGTTTTGAAGCTCCTCTTCCACAATGTATTAACATAAGTATAGTGTCTTGGTCAAAGTGGTGGGGAGATATTTGGACTGCTCAACGTCAGGGTCTTGAGAGCAGAGAAGGGTAAAATACGGCGAGCATGGAGCAGTGCCGGAACACAAAGGCGGGGAAATAGGGAGATCCCTGAGAAAACCATTCAACCAGCTGCATCGTCGAACACAATTCCCACGCTCGAAAATCCGTGAACAAAAAACCGCCGGGAATCAAACCTGGTTTGCCTTGGTGGGAGGCGTGCAGTCTGACCACTACACCATGGCTGCCCCACTTAGCTCAAGGATTTAGTTTCCTGCAATAGAGTCGGCAAACACAATCAAGCTAACAGGCATATCAATTTAAAAAGCGGCACACAAAATACTAAACAAAATTACAACACCTTTAGTGTTTGCTTAATGAAATCACATTTAATCGCAGAAAGAAGCTCGTGAGACACCAGTAGTCCATAACTACATACAACAGTTTTCTTCTTACACAATACACAAATTGCTCAATTTTTTCATAATTTACTACATTTTCCACTTTCATTTTTTTTTACTGCAAACAGTTGGCTCCAGTGGTTTGTCGCCTGCATCCCCTACCTAGTTACACGCTAGAATGCAAATTACAGCAAGAGACTAACTTTCTGGATAAGGATTTTGACAAAGAGTGTAAAAGACACTGGTAGAACAAACTTTGGTTTACTCAGAACATTCTTGTTTATCAATACCTTTGTCTGCACAGTCTCTCATCAAATGCCATTTTAATTGCATTAATTTAATTATCTGTAGTTGTAGCAAATTTCTCTCCAGCCTAGAGTACTTGGTATGGCAAAAGTAAATGTTTACTTTAACTACTTTCTCCATCTGAATTACATCTTACAATATATCATAGCGTTGTAGAAGATTTTTCAAAAAAATTTTAGTCTTTTGACGTGTAATGCATATTGGGAGTAGAAGCCTCGCTGACCTCCCCGCAAGCGCCTACCAGTTGACACGTGTCGCGAGACACGTGGACAGTCAGAACGGATCGCAGTTACACGTGTCAAGGTTGCGCCGAGTAAGAGCTGGCATATCGCCGAAGCACCCGGAAGGCGCTACGTAAATACGTAGGAAAGCGGGAGAAATTGCAGAGCCCAGCAAGAGCACCTCTAGCTTCACACCATAAAAAATGGCTGACCAATTGAAAGTGGGGCCACGAACACTCCTCACCCCTACCACCCTTTTAGCCAAACCACGGAAGAATAAGCTGATAGGGTAAGTTTTAGGGTGCAGGCCACCACCTCCCCTCCCCCAACCTTCACGAACCATGGCACGTGTTAGAAGTTCTTTGTACTGCTTCCTCCCACCTCCCCCCTCCCCCAACAAGGGGACACGTGTAGGAACACTTAGGGAGAGAGGCTAGAGAGGATATAAGCGAATTTTGTAGAGAAGTGGGACTCAGTTCATTATCACCGCGCCGAGAGAATCAGTTGCGTCGAGAAATCGCGAGAGGATGTCTGAACGAGAGGAGAGAGTCGAGGAATGAACCCAGAGCCGCAGTCCAGGGGAGAAGGCACCAAACGCTGGCCTTTTCCAAGGCCGCCCACGTCGCCAGATCTCATCCACAACTGACAACATACCAAGCAATACCAGCAGAGTTAAGTATCAAGTCGTCAACCAAAGAAGCCCCCACTCCCCCACGACGTCGCCCACAGTTAATCTGAGTTAGTTAAATAGAGTACCACACCTCGCAAGTGATTCTGTATGTTTAAACTCGAGACAATATATCCATCCAGTAAAGTGAAACACCGAAAGACTACCTTATTGATATACCCTCAACCTTCAAGGCACCTTATAGTCTGTGCCTGGAGGAATTAACTCCGACCCTATGAACCATACTGTATACCACAGGTGGGGAATAGTGTAACTTTATTATTTATGTACCTAATTGTTAAAGTTAATTTGTTTTTTTAAGTTCTCAAAAATTTTTACCCTACAGATATTGCCAATTCTTTTCCACATTCTCACATTTAAGGTAACATTTAGAAAGACTAACTTTTCATTAATTACTGCCTGAACTATGTACCCTGACATATTTTTTTATGTTCGATGACGTCTTTTATTCTTTTGTTGTTGACAAGCAAGCATGAAATTGTTCTGTAGCTAAAGTGACAATTCACCATGGAAGAATCAACACTTACACCGTAGATGCACGTGAACATGTCCAATAGGGCGTGAAATGTTTAATATTCGCTCGCGGTGACGTTTCAATTTGACAATCCACGCATTTAAAATTCACTGGTGCATCAACCAATGGACACCAGACTTCTAAAATTACAGATTCAGTTACATCCAGTTAAATTGACCAATCCACCAGTTCAACCGGCCTGAAAATTCAATGGACCACGTGGATATGCACCGAAACATTAACTGATTAATTTTCGAATGCTTCCTCAGAAAAATGAAAATACATATGCCCTATTCATTTTCAAGCATTCTAAAATATACAAAGGTAATTCAAATGTTGAGCTTTATAAATGGGCGATGGAAACTGCAGAATTAGAGTGTAATGTTGTTTACGCCAGTGGTTCGACCACTGGTGGACCCATCAGTGAATTCCTGAATATGCGGTATTGTGGCTATTTGTGGATTAAGAATGGAAGGTACGAGTTCAAATGCTTTAGGAATTGTGGATTGGCTACGCTGCTGTGGCACTCTGAATGTTTAAGAATTTTGTGTCACTGTGGAATCCTGGCTACTTCTTTTCAAATATTTGTTTGATCACAGTGTTTTATCACATGAGGTAAAGTATGAATCATATAGGAGAGCTGTTGAATTGGCAAAAGACTAATATTTTCATAGTTTGCCACTGTACAAAATTTATTATACTGTTTCAATAGAGATTCACTCACATGTGAAGCAAGTAAGTGGGTGCACCACTTAAACACCTCACTCACGTTGCAGGAGACAACATGACACAGATCTGTGTCTCGTCAGTTGTCTCAAGCAAGTAATTAAAGTTTTCTTTAATTTTTTTTTAATGATTTTCTGCATTTTCATGATTATTTTTCCCATCCCACAATTTGCCTGATCTTCACAGCCATTCCCCCTAAAACATTATTCAGGATGTCGTAACATTGCCTCACGTCCGGGCCGCCATGTTCTAAATGTGGCAGCCTGCAGAAGTGGTGGCTGGAAATAAGAGCTCGGTTCGCTCAATCGGTGGACACATGAAACTTAAAAAAAAGAGGCGCCAAATAAATGTAAAATAAAGTCAAGTCTCGGATTTGTTACTCTTTACTTTTATTTATCATTCACGTTAAACGGTTCACATACAAGCTTCAAGTATGCAGGGTCGCAAACAGTCAGTTTCACCAGACAAACAAGCAAAGAGCAGCGCCGCAGTAGTTAATTACTTACTTATTATTAATCACATCATTTAAAGCTTGCTTCGCGAGAGGAAAATTCAAAGGCAGCGACCTCCCACACCGGCGGTAATAATTCAGCAGGATAAAGTTTGCCGGTGTGGGGGATTTTGCCATGCTCGACGCGTCCTTTCCGAGTACTGGAGTACTGGTTGACTACCGATCCTGTATACCGTTCTGCTCCATTAGCGGGCGGGAGGCACACTGGGTATTAGTCAGCCCCATGCCTACCCCCACTCCTGGTCCCAGGGTGCCAAAAATGTAACCACATAAGGGCATGGCGTGGGCCAGAATACCTCCCCACGTCATGCAAAACTGCTTAGTAGTAAAATATAATCAATGTTCCAGGAGAAAAAACTGTCCAGTGAAGGTGGAAAGCTTCTATCTACAAATGCTGGCACGAACAAAAACTTAAGATTTCAGAAAATGCAAACGTATGCCCGATAAACATAGCTACCACGGCTTAAACTTTGAATCCCGATAAAATATTACAAAGCCTCGCAAAATGAACCAAGTATCCCGATAATTATTATAACTGCGTCATTACAATGTTAACCAAAATAAACCAACACAGCTACACAGAAACCAATAAGCAACTTCTGTAGAGCATAAAAAACTCATTTTCAAACATTTTTCTAAATTCTTTGAAAGTCATTAAACAATTATGACAATAAATACAAACATAATTCTAATTTGATTTTATTCTATTAATTCTTTTTTTTTACATTACTATTATCTGTTATGGAACAGTTTTTTTTTTTGGCAATGAAAAGTAGGCGCTAGCGTCTGCGCCAGTTAAATTTTCTACAATACCCTGTTCCTGCAGATCAATAACCAGCAGTTTAAAAAAAAAATGCATTTTCGGCGCAGACACTACACGCTCTCTATCTTTCAATTTTAACACTATAGGAACCTCTTTCCAATGCCCTAATTTAGACATTATAGCATCGCTAAACTCCATTTTCAATTTACCCAGTTTCCAGGTGCTGTAATTATTGAATTTTACGACACTTGGATGGTTTATTTTGCACAGCAACTAGTCTAGAGTAAAAACTAAATTCTAACACTTTATCCACCACATCAATACAAGCGTGTCTACTGCCCTAAAACTCTGCCCAATATTACGCCATGCGACAACTTTTCAAACACACTAAATTGTACCTTCCGTGAAAAATGTTCAGTTTTAATTTTAATCATGGCAAAAACATCCGACTTAATCAAACCTTCGTCTGCCAAAGAAAATACTACTGATTCTCCCCTTTTGAGCTGCACTGTACCTATCTGTGTGTGTCGCATAATTTTATTACACATTCCCTGTTTCATAAAAGAGGCGGAAGCACGCGAGTCTACTAATGCAGACATTTTTGGATTACCAATTGTCAGTGGAAGAAAGAACAAACCATTTTTATTAAACAAATTTGTATTTACTAGGGGGTAATTATTGAGAATAGGGGCTTTTCTGAAGGAAACATAGTAAACCCACAAAAGTAACTTAATAGGTTCTGCACAGCTTACCTTTTTAATATTGGGGAGGGCGTATTGGTAAAATAAATAGATAAAATACGAGGAGCCAGGCCGCTTTTTTTACGTCAGACAGCTTAATATTTGCTGATTTTCTGCATCGTGCCGTCACCTTATTGACTGTAGGTCGTTGACGTCATCGTAAAGGCCTTTTATACGTCATCGTCATCAAATTCCAGTTGTCATTCAAATGCGAAACAGTGCGGTTGTGTTGTTGCGGGCGCAACTCTGTGCGTATTTTCGCCTATGAACGTGTGCTTCTGTGCATAATATTCGCCTATATGGCGGGTGTTACTTGCTTCGTTGAGTGAGGTAAGGTGTACAACAGTTGAATTGGCAGAGGACAGCAGAATTGTAATCGCCGCTTAATTGATATTCTTCCGTGTGTTTTACGAATCCCTTCAATCCCTAACATCCTAGATTTGACTAAATTTGTATATTAGTTTAAAACCCTAGAATCCCAGGATAGTTTAAAACCCGGTGTGTTTTACGGTTCCTTTAAATCGCTACAATCCTACATTCGTAGTTTAGTGTAAAACCCAAACATTCTAGGTTAGTGTAAAACCCTACTATCCTAGGTTAGTGTAATACCCAACAATCCTAGGCCAGTTTAAAAATGTAAAATAGTGATTCACCCATCATGGGGTTAGGTTCTGTTAGGTTAGGTGGGCACATATTACGAAATTAGTCTGACGTTAATGCCTCTAGTATATTCGTGTTCTGCATAATTAGTAGAGTGGAAATATAGCACTTTTCGGGGGGTTTTTTTTTTGCAGAAAAGCCTTTAAACTGCATAATTACCAAAACCTAAAATCCTAGATAATATTAAAACCCTACAATCTTAGGTTAGATTAAAAATGAAGAGTAGTGATTCACTCATCGTAGGGTAAGGTTAAGTTGTCAGGTGGAAACATACTAGGAAATTGAGTGGACAAATGTTAAATTGAGGTGTTTTTGTATTTTCTGTAGGTGTATTTTTAATGATTTTACCCCACAATTTCCCTGATCTTCATAGCCCTCCACACTATAGTATTTGTGGTTTGTATTGGTTATACGTTAATAACCATGGTAAACTCGTGTTGTGTATGTTGGAGGAAACTAATTTTGTATTTGGCAGTATAAACCGTGAGCTATGCTCTGATTGGTTAATGTCTAGAGCCCTCAGCCAATAATAAATATTCTCTGTTAGCTATTGTTCATCTCGTGTGTGTTGTTGTTGTGGTTAAAGTTCGTTAAATAAAACTTACATTTCTCGATCTGCTGCGTGTTCTTTGTGTTAATAATTCAACAGTGTAATTAGTAGAGCGGAAATACACCACTTTCCATGATTTTTTTATTTTATTTTGAGAAAAGCCCCTATTCTCAATAATTACCAAACGGAATACGGAAAGGTTGACAAAAATATTATGCAAGACAAAATAAAGTACCTACCTAAATTTACTGCAAAACTTATTTAGTGGACTCATTATCCGTTTTTAGGTTAGGCAATAATCATTTCACAAAACATTTAAAGCAATTAAAAACATGAACCAAACACAAGCTACATCGATTTGCAACGATCACATAACTACACATAACCTTCACTGCTAGTATGTTTATGTTTTTTTTTGTGGTAATGTGGCCAACATTCAAACCCACGGCCAGAAACAAAAACCGAAGACAAACAAATAGAGGAAAATTAAGGAGAAAATTCAGACGGGATCACAAATCCTAATCTTCTCGGTAGAGGCGCATCAACCATGAAGGAAAAGAAAGGCCATGGAACAGGGGATAGCAATGAAAAAGTTGGCCGATCACCGAGGACATCTAACCGGACACCAAATTTTTAAAATCAAATAACAATACCGTGCGCAAGTAAGCGAGAACGACACAAATTACCCAACGGTCATGAAAAAGTACCGAATGGTAAGAGACAGAAAAAATTATACGAAGCCTACGAAAAGCAGCATAATGCGAAATTATATCGCCTCCAGTGGAACACTGAAACAAAATATGAGTCAAATCTCCACTAGGGGCCCCTGTGCATAAACAGATTAGAGACTACATGAAGTTTATACAAATAAGACTGGGATGCATTATGATCTGAAAGGAGACGAAAATAAGTAACTGCTAAACCACGAGAAATACAATGTTGATATGTTGGTCGAGAATATGCAGGAAATAATTGCGAATACAAGAGATTAAAAACCGAAGTATAAGTTTCCCATGTCTGTTTCCAATGCCGAAAAATTTCCGTGGTTAATAAGAGATATAAAACCGAAAAATAAAGTAGGGCCTTCCAGACAACCTGTTAAACACTTAATTTCGAAAGATTATCCGCCATCTCATTCCCCTGAATCCCGACATGCCCTGGTACCCATATAAAGAGGACAGAAACATTTAGTTTATCCAAAAGAACACAATGTTCCCGTATAAACCTTATGGGGACTAGGAGAAGACAAGTCTGTAAATACACTACAGGAATCAGATATAATCAGAGGGTTTAAGACTTGGAGATCGTAAATATCACGTAAAGCCACATACACTGCAAATGCTNGGAATCAGATATAATCAGAGGGTTTAAGACTTGGAGATCGTAAATATCACGTAAAGCCACATACACTGCAAATGCTTCGGTATAATTAATTGTGGTGGTAGAAGGGAGTTTAAAGAGTCCAGAACATTTATGTGAAGCATCAAAATAAGCAGACACAACACCTTTGCCAGTTTTTGAGGTATCAGTGTGTATCAAAGTACAGTCGGGATATTCCGCAACTTTAGCCTTAAATTCTTGTTAAAGAACAATGGGAGAAACAGATCTAGTAGGACAAAGAAAACGAAACCTCATACTGCAAACGTTGTAACAATCTAGGTGGGGGGTGAACGAAACGTGCCGTCGTTAGTAATACTTTCAGTAGGACGTAACCAAGGTTGTCAACCTCCTGTACAATATCTCTTATACCAGAATTACGAGCACGAATCCAATGTTTACCTTGCATCAGTCTATAATGGTCGGATAATGACATAAGGAAAGATTCCATACGCAAGACCATAATGGGCGTAGAAGAGAAAGCGCCAATATTTAGTCTGAGACAAATGTTATGTATAGTCTCCAATTTGTTTACCAAAAGGAGTGGCAGCTAAGCAGCAATCGGAATACCGTAATCTAAAACAGACCGAATGGTAGAGGCATAAGAAATGTAGAACAAAAATGCTAGAACCCCAACCGTAATGGGCGAGAGTCTTAAAAATATTAAGTATTTTGCGACATTTGATAATAGTGTATTCAACATGCGTAGTCCATCCACCACGGGACTCTAAAAAGGTTCCCCAAATACCATACCTTTGTCACACAGGGAAGAGGATAACATCTGATGGTTGGAGAAGGAAGTGGTTACTGGGACCGTTTACGCGTAAAATAAAGGGTGCGACTCTAATCCACAGAAAGATTAAAACCACGATCATCCAACCAAAGTGATATAGAATCAAGGGCTGTAGTCATAGAAGTACAAGCTTTGTTATTGAAGATACATTCAAACCAAAGCACAATATCATCAGCATATTGAATAGAACTAACGTGGGACCCCAGGTGTAATATAATATCTTGAGTATATATGAGAAATAGCAAGGGACTAAAAGTAGTACCTTGAACCAAGCAATTGGACCATCGGACACCTGACGAACAAAATCTGCTCCATCAGGTACTCTAGGCATATAACGATGAATGCTAAACAATGAATGAATACATCGTATAAGGGTATATGGTAATCCTAATTTAACTGGCAGGCCATAAGTGCTAGGCCCATTTTCATATATAATTTTCATGTAGTCAGAACAGTGCATAAACCTCTTTACCAAGTTAAATGTGTCAAATCATTGTAGGGTACTACACCCTTTGTAGCATCGCCCACAATTTCATAGTATATTTCAGGCGTACGATATGGCCTACAGTGTCGTTATCAGGTATAAATAGCGCAACAGTAAGTACGTGACGATATCATCAACAAACTGACCCACATCACTAACTCTCCACTGGGTTATGGCGCCGGGCAATTCTACACTCATCCAGCACTGGGAAACCTCGACTATGTCAAGTTTTGAGGTAAAAGGGTCATAACTGCAGTGTACATATATGTTTCTTTAGTGGATTTTTCTCAACTAACTTCGCAAGAGGTTTAACAACTAAATCACAATACAATACCCTTTCAAAATTACTCCTATTATTATTATTATTATTATGTAAGCTACTTGCTCGTTTTCAAGGTTTTGTTGATACCATGGTGCATTTTGTTACACTCAATCAACATGTGTCTTTGTGTCTTTTTTCAAGATAATATTTCCTGATACATAATGGGGAAAAAAATACAGTAAATTAAAACCATAAATCATCTACTATATTCGAGCTACCTCGTGTTTAACGTGTTTAATTTCATCCCTGTGGTTTTGTTTAAGACATGACTATATGGGTCGCAAACTTGTGCATATGTATGCGAAAGAAGGTATGCCAATTCACACTCACTAAACCATACCATTGTCCTGCCCGGCTGCGTTGGTGCGGTGTGAAACTATCTGGAGTCCGCTGAATGTTGGATCACATCACAGTTCCTTCCAAATTCGCAAATGCAAGAATAACAAAAAATAGGAAAAATTCAGAAAAACTAGCGACTTCATAAGGCACTCGGTAGGCTATTCAAAGTAAAAACGCAGGTGTATGGAACAAGCAAAATTTGGCGTGATGTCGCAACAAATGGTGTCCATTCTTGTTGCTACTATTTGGAACGCTGCGCACCTAGTTACAGGAATTTTCCCTATGCAAACTCTCCCATAAAAAAANTTCTTGTTGCTACTATTTGGAACGCTGCGCACCTAGTTACAGGAATTTTCCCTATGCAAACTCTCCCATAAAAAAAACTCGTTTGTCCTTAACCAGAAAAGAAGTAAGCTTGTTATGGTGTTAGTGATAATATTTTTTTTTTTGCTNAAAAAAACTCGTTTGTCCTTAACCAGAAAAGAAGTAAGCTTGTTATGGTGTTAGTGATAATATTTTTTTTTTTGCTGAAGCTATTTTTGCGAAATTAATTTTAGCATTTTTTTTATTTTCTGTTAAGTGTTAAAACGTTTACTTTTATCTATATATCAGTATTCATGTAATGACTTAACTATGTTTATATGATTTTTTTTACATATAACTACAACATCAATATAATTTGATGTGCGGAAACATACTTCATTTTTGCTCTCTTTATTCATTATGTTTATATTCAATTATAAGAGAATGTATATTTTCAAGGTACCTACACCATACAATTGTATTAACCTAGCCGACAAATTTCAGCAGCTTTGCATAACATGAACACAAACGAAGTCGTACGATTGTAACAACAATGTCCACCGGGCTAGTTTGCTTTTGACTTCTCCCATGTAGTGAAGCAGGCACCTGTTGTCGGTTCGTAGGGTAAAGCACTGGTACTCGAGGTACAACCTGTAATGGTTCACTGCCCAAACCACTGCCAAACACTCTCTCTCTTGTTCACATTGCATCGACCCCCGGTCGGACCACACTTGGAACTGCTATACTTTATGATTTGGCGATCATTGTTGTAACCCAACTGGAATAGCATGGCGCCTAGGCCCTTCTCACTGGTGTCCGTTTATAGGTATAGGAGCCTACTAGGGTCGTGATGTTCGAGTGTTGTATCTTGTTGTAATCTGCTCTTCAGTTCCTGAAAGCAGCTTTCGTGTTCACTGTTCCACTGGAACTTATGGTTCGGGGATAGCCTGTCTTTTAGGGGAGACACTACTTTTCCGAAATTCCTAATGTTTTCCCTCTGCCAATTTACCAACCCGAAGAACTTCCTGACCTGTTGGTGTGTCCTGGGTTCCTCATATTGGTCTATGAGTGACAGCTGTTCTGGTGTTGGCATACTGCCGTGTTCGTCCACTAGGTGACCAAGGTTCTGAATGCATGGTTTGCCTATGTGGCACTTCCTGTTTGGACACGTTAACTTGTTTATCAGTAGGTGCTCTAGTACCAATGACAGATGTTTCAAATGGTCTTCTAATTTCTCCGACCAGATGATCATATCGTCCAGGTATGCGAGGGTAAAATCCCCTACATACCTGTTGAGCACTTGTACCATCATCGCCTGGAAGGTGGTGGGTGCACATTTTAGGCCGAAGGCCATGGCACAGAACTGGAAGCATCGCCCAACAGGGGTGGTGAACANGTGGGTGCACATTTTAGGCCGAAGGCCATGGCACAGAACTGGAAGCATCGCCCAACAGGGGTGGTGAACACTGTTTTGTGGCTGTCTTCTGGCTTAATTGGGACCTGCCAGTAGCAGCTGTGCAAGTCCAGTGATGTCATAACCTTCGCCTTTCCTAGCGTGTGTAATGCGTCCTTCACACTGATGTATGGTGGCGGTGGTGTGCTTTGTCTAACAAAATGACGTGAACCGCACGTACACGAACCCTTTATGCAAGTGTATTAGTGGTTCTAATTTATTCTGTGTTATTATTATGTCATCAGGTTATGTCTTAATAGCATCAGTGTATTTTATCAGTGTATTTCATCAGTGTATTTATTCAGTGTATTTAATAAATAACATTTTTTGTCATCATAATGGAAGACAGTCTATACAGCCACAGCCAGACATATTTGACATTTTATATTTGGCAGTACTGTGGCTGGTATGATGGAAACATTCAGAATTAATGTAATCATTTTTATTGTGTATTGCTTAAGGGAAAATTATGTCATCTTAGTTTAATTTAATTCACGTCCCTTTCATCTCATTATCATGTTTAGGGTATATTGTGTTTCATCGCTTCACCGCGTGGCGTCGGTAACGCTCAGGTAGTAGAAGCCATCCATGCTTCCCGCTCAGTTCTCGTCAGCACTTCAACGCATCCAGACGTGTAAGTCTCTCGCTCCGCAGAGGCTCTCGGTGCGGACATCATCAGTTGAACTTATATCCATTGGCATCGACATCATATACCGAATCATTATTTTATTTGTTTCATTATTTTACTTGTATAACGCCGAGGGGAGAGCGACGTTAATCTTATCGGAAAATTGTCAAGTGCATTCGAGTTTCACATTGTAAAGACCACATGGTCGCTCGCAGTTTCCGGGCCATTAAGGCTACGTGTTTTGTATTATAGTTGTGTGTGTAGTAAGGAGTCTCAGGTAATAAATACATCAACAAGCATAGTTTGTAAGTGTTTTATTTGTAATTAAGTAAGGTGTGCGAGGCAGCCTACAGCCTCGCCATCGTGTGTGACGGAGTGTTGACCAGAGTCCCCTAGGCCGTCGACCAAAACGATCCCCATCTCATCAGCTCACCGCAGAGCTGTGGCGCCGGGCACATCATTATTACACCATCAACTCTGATAACACTGCGGGTCAAGTTGGCTTTCCTAATTCGTGATGGGATATTCACCGTAGCCAAGCTTGACCACATCACAAATTAAGGGGGCGAAAGTTCACACAGAAGGGCCACGTTTCATTTTTCTTCATCTCTAACGTGTTTGTGCTGTTGTATATTATGTGTGTGGGCTCGATAACGCCTTTGGCTAACATCTCCTTGATCTGTGCTTTACTAATGGCACACTGGTGTGATTGTTGGTAGCTGCATGGTCCTGCGAAAAGCAGACGGTTCGTGTTTTAATGGGAATGCGTGTTCGGCAATGGTTGTCTGCCTTAGGGGATCTGCATCTGCAAACACGTCCCATCATTCCTGAAGGATTTTCTGTACTATTTCCCTGTATGCTTCTGTCACTTCATAGTCCAGTTCGTCCAACTGGATGTCTAGGGTGCAATTGGCGGTCCGCGGTTCAAGTTCGTAAACTGTGGGCCATTCCTTTTGGCCAAAATGGATCCTGCGGGCCGCTGGCTCTACTAATGTTTTTTGTTTTATGAACCAGGGTATACCAAGTATGGCGTCTTCCTGCAGGTCCGCCAACACTATAGCTGTAGTTGTTGTTTCCACATCCCTAATTCGGACAGTGACTGTCACTTGTCCGAGGGTTTGCCCATAAGATTGGTGTGTGCCTAAATGTACCATTTCTTTTGCAGACACCATCGCTTCCTCGTTTACGAACTCCGCTCTCCCGAAATTTTGTGATGCCGCTGTGTCAACTAGTGCTAAACACTGGATGTTATTCAGGGTGACTGGTATCCTTATCATCCTGTGTGTGCCCTTTGTTATTTGCTGTAACATAATTTATTGTGGACTGGGTGTTACTGTGGGTTTGTTTTGTTGATGTGTCGGTGTTGCATGCTCTTGTTTTAGCCGGGGGGCAGTGAGTGTCTGGCTCGCTTACCCCAGCGGCTCGTTTTCCGCCGGTGGTTTCCTGCCATTTTTTATTTCCTCCAGTATCTTTCTGCGGGTAGGGCTTTCGCTATGCAAGTGTTTTGTTGGCCTGGCCAATACCTGCATTGAAAAGGGGGGCGATCCCTCCTAATTGCTCACATCTGCGTGGCTTCAGCTGCCGCGTTTGGGCCAGGTGTTACAGGTGTAGCAAGTTGGCTATTCTCCATGTCCTTGTGAGTTTTTCGAATCACCCGTTTTGTGATGTGTTCAGCTGATGGCTGTGTGTTCCCATTCCATGTATTGTGGCATGGTTGGTATGGCCCATCCCGTTCCCTGCGTTGCACTTTCTTTTCGCGATTAGCCTGGTCTAGTAAGGCTGTGGCAGCAAAGAGCATTGATATTGTGAAGACTCGTATTATGGTAATCTTATATCTAGTTTTAGTATGCCATACCCTAGATCATGCATGTTTGACAAAAACGTTAATGCATGAACTGGTCATGTGACCCATTCATTATTGAATGTGCTAGTCAGTGCAATGTCTCTTTGTCATGTAGAGAAAACTCAGGAATTACATCAGAAAATATGTTTTATTGAATCATACATAGTTTAAAGTCTACGGGGAAAAGTTTGAATCAGCACTTAAGACACCACATATTTATAGTGTTTTCTATTGTACAATGTGCATTCCTAATTAGCATCTTAATCAATGGGCAGACAATCTATTGTACAATGTGTTATAAATATCAACAAGTGTTAACGTATGTAGCAAGTCAGTGCATTACATGGGTTTTTTCTCAGCATNTCCAAAGTGTGGCCCAGTTGGTTGGATCCAGCTGGCCGTATGTGTTGCGTACGAATCACATCACAGAGGGTGATCAACTTTTGTTCTGATAATTTTTGTGTACCATAGTTGTTTAACGTTAGTAACCTGAACTTTGTATTTGTGTGACTCCATCTTCACAGCATGCCTCTGTCGACTCGCATGCTGTTTTATTTTTTAGTTTGTGTAATGTTATCTTCTTTGGTACCATTTTGGCTGTTTTTCGCAGTTACGGCTACTTGCAGGCCTTTGGCGCGTGTGCTCACACTCAGCACTGCGCCATCAGGGGGTAGCACACCCTAAAGCAACACCAGACTTCGTAGCACCCTTGATCGAGACGAATACGAACGACCGATGCTATTGTGCAACACTAAGTGTTTGCGAGGGTTAATGGTCCTGATAATCAGAGCAAAATCCTTCCCTTTGGTACCCTACTGGTCAGCACTCTCAGTACCAAGTGGAAAGCGGCCCATGTATGCAGAAAAAAGTCGGAGGGTGATATTTCCTTTGGTCCGGACTAAAAAAGGTGAATAATCCCCAATTAATTTACAATACTACATTTAATTTGATTGGAAAATCACTTCTAATATAAGGAAACAAAATTGTTACCTTTTTTTTAATTATCTAGTTTGTATAACTTACAAACGTCCAGAACGATTTTTAATGTGATAGTAATATTTCATATGATCTACTTATTTACTGTGTTTTCTTTATGACATTCTGTTTTTTTCGTACTGTTCAGAATTTCTTTGGTATATTATATTACTATTGTTACACTCATTCGTTTGTGAGTAATNAAGACTATACAACTGAGTGACAGTTTGTCTCAACAGGAGATGCTATGTCCCATCTCTCGTGCGCCGACTATAACACCACGTTCAAGCTCACTTAAATCTTGATAACCTACCATTGTAGCAGCAGTAACCGATCTAGCTGCCGACCGCATCGCGTTAGTCTGATTTGCTTCATACCACTGTTATTTGCATATGAACTCCTATACCAGNTGCTTCATACCACTGTTATTTGCATATGAACTCCTATACCAGTTTTTTTTTTGGCTCTTCAGTGTACAACGCCAAGGTTTGATAGATAGCATTTCTCTCGATATGTCGACAGATGATATTCGCCAAGGTTTAGAATGCGATTATAAGATTTTATATATTGAGAGGTTATCCAAACATGTGGTTAATGGAACTTTATCGGAACGAGTACCTATCCGACTGGTGAGCCTTACCTTTGAAGGGCAACATTTACTTACTGAAATTAGAATATATAAAGAGATCTCTTAAGTTACTCCTCGGGTGCAATCTGTGCTGCAGTGTTTCCGGTGTTTTCGCTTCGGGCATACCCAAAATCACTGCTATGCTAAGAATGTTCGTTACCCTGTCTGCTCTCAACCTCATGTTATATCAGAATATACTTCCGTCTTGGAATACTACAACTTGCCTTATGCTGATGCTAAAGCCATAGTCCAGCCATATTTCAGGGTTCATCCGGTGCAACAACAACCACCATCACAACCAATTATATCTCCACCCACCTCATCGGCTCAATATTCATCTCTGCCCACACCATCATCGTTTATTGGGTAATCCTTTCGAGGATGTTTCTGGCCGTCATTTGACAGAATTTTTACTTACATAATTTTTTCCTTTACTGAACAGTATGCAACCTGCATGGCTCGGGCCTCCATATTTTCGCTCAACTGCAATTGATTTAACTTTTGTTTCTGCCAGCCTTTCCAGCTGCTTATCCTGGTCAGTACATAATGATACATAGGGCAGTGATGATTTTCCAATTATCCTCACTTCTTCACCTACATTTCGTCTATACCGATTGTTATATAATCTGGGTGATTGGTGTAAATTCTCTTCCTTAATGTCGGAAGCAATAACACATTTCCCTCAAATTACAGCTTGTAATATAAACATGGCTTATGATGTCTTCTGTGTGTCTCTTTTGGAATCTGATAAAAGTTATTTGCCTTTTCGCCCTTTTTGTATTGGTGATCGGAAACATGGTTCCACTTGGTGGGATGGACAATGTGAAGATTTGAAATAGTCCCGATTTTGAAACCTGGTAAATTTCCTCCATCAGCTGAGTCTTATCATTTGATTGCCCTGCATTCTTGTTTGGCGAAACGTTTTGAGAAATTGATAAAACACAGGCTTACTTGGTGGTTAGAATATCATTGTTTACTTCGTGTAGAACAACTTGATTTTCGTTCTGGTATTAGTACCCAGGATTCTATTGCTGTATTGTTTTCAGGTATTCGGGATGCTTATGCTCACCAGAATGTCTTGGGTACTGTGCTTTTAGACTTGGAATCGACCTTTGATAATGTTAATCTTAAACTTCTTTATGACAAAAAGTTTAAATTAGGATTACCACATACCCTTACGCGATGTATCAATTCTTTGTTTAGCATTCATCGTTATATGCCTAGAGTACCTGATGGAGCGGTTTTTGTTCGTCAGGTGTCCAATGGTTTGGTTCAAGGTAGTACCCTTAGTCATTTGCTATACTCAAGACATCATATTTCACCTGGGCTCCCACGTTCGTTCTATTCAATATGCTGATGATATTGTGATGTGGGTTGAATATATCTACTATGACAAAGCTTGTACTTCTACGACTTTGACCCTTGATTATTTATCCCTTTGGTTGGATGATCATGGTTTTAATCTTTCTGTGGATTAGAGTCGCACCTTGTATTTTACGCGTAAACGGTCCCAGTCACCACTTCCTTCTCCAACCATCAGAGGTTATCCTCTTCCCTGTGTGACAAAGGTACGATATTTGGGTATCTTTTTAGAGACCAGTGGTGGATGGACTACCCATGTTGAATACACTATTACCAAATGTCACCAAATACTTAACATTTTAAAGGCTGTCGCCCATTGCCGTTGTGATTCTAGCTTTTTGCTCTACGTTATCTTTATGTCTCTACCATTCGGTCTGTTTTATATTACGGTATTCCGATTGCTGGTCAGCAATCGGAATCTATAAACAATATTTGCTTCAAACTAATTATTGGCGCATTCTCTTCTACGTCCATTATGGTCTTGCGTATGGAATCTGTCCTTTTGTCATTGTCAGACCATTATAGACTATTGTAAGGTAAACATTAAATTCGTGCTCGTTATTCTCGCATAAGGGGTATTGTACAGGAGGTTGACAACCTTGGTTATGTCCTACTGGAAATATTACTAATGCCTTAAAAACTGTCGAAGGTGTTGGGTCTGCTTATTTTGATGCTCCACATAAATTTTCTGGACTTTTTAAACTCTCTTCTACCGCCACAATATATTATGCCGAAGCTTTTGCAGTGTATGTGGCTTTACGTTATAGTTACGATATCCAAGTCTTAAACCCTCTGATTATATCTGATTCACGTAGTGTATTTACGGCCTTGTATTCTTCTACTCCCCATAAAGAAGTTCTTATAGGGTTTATATGGGAACAGTGTGTTCCTTTGGATAAACTAATTGTTTCTGTCCTCTTTATGTGGGCGCCAGGGCATGTCGGGAGTCAGGGGAATGAGATGACTGATGATTTTTCGAAATTGAGTGTTATACAGGTTGTCTCGAAGCTCCTACTTTATTTTTCGGTTTTATATCCCTTATTAGCCAGGGAAATTTTTCGGCATTGGAAACAGACATGGGAAACTTATACTTCGGTTTCAAANTTTTATATCCCTTATTAGCCAGGGAAATTTTTCGGCATTGGAAACAGACATGGGAAACTTATACTTCGGTTTCAAACCCCTTGTAATCATAATTATTATTCCCTGCATATTCTCCACCAACATATCAACATTGTAGTTCCCGTGGTTTAGCAGTTAATTCTTTCCGTCTCCTTTCAGATCATAATGCATCCCAGTCTTATTTGTATAAATTCATGTAGTCTCTAATCCGTCTTATGTACATGGGGCCCCTAGTGCAGATTTGACTCATATTTTGTTTCAGTATTCNTTTTATATCCCTTATTAGCCAGGGAAATTTTTCGGCATTGGAAACAGACATGGGAAACTTATACTTCGGTTTCAAATCCCTTGTAATCATAATTATTATTCCCTGCATATTCTCCACCAACATATCAACATTGTAGTTCCCGTGGTTTAGCAGTTAATTCTTTCCGTCTCCTTTCAGATCATAATGCATCCCAGTCTTATTTGTATAAACTCATGTAGTCTCTAATCCGTCTTATGTACATGGGGCCCCTAGTGCAGATTTGACTCATATTTTGTTTCAGTATTCCACTGGAGGCGATATAAGTTCGTTGTGTGCTGCTCTTCATAGTCTTCGTGTAATTTTTCCTGTCTCTTACTCTTCGGTACGTTTTCATGACCGTTGGGTAGTTTGTGTCGTTCTCGCTTACTTGCGCACAATGTTGTTATTAGATATTAAGAATTTGGTGTCCTGTTAGATGTCCTCGGTGATCGGCCCACTCTTTCCTTGCTATCCCCTGTTCCACGACCTTTCTTTCCTTCTGTGGTTGAAGGGCCTCTACCGAGAAGAGTAGTATTTGTGATCCTGTCTAGTATTTCTCCTTCATTATCCTCTATTAGTTTGTCTCCTTTTTTTTGTTTCTGGCCGTGAGCTTGAATATAGGCCACATTACCACGAAAAAAAAAGACAAACGGAACTTTTTTTATTTTATTATTGTAATACCTGTATCCCAATGCAGCTGTCATTAGTTCTAGTCATGTGATTTGACGGATTGAGACGTGTTTTGATATTAAGTTTTATTCTTGGATTAGTTGTGCAGCCTCGTCGTCGGGGGTACGACGTAATTTTTGTGATTGTGCCGTCTGAATGTTCGCGAGTCTAAGTGGTTTTGTTTTTAGGGTTTTTGATTTCTGTGTATTTATTGATTGATAAATTGTTAATTTTAATCGTTACTTTTGGCCGTGGGCGTATTGCCTATTGGCCATCCAAATTTATTTAAGAAAAAATATATATTATTTAACATACGATGAGGTGCATTTTAATTTTTGACCAGTTAAATGATATTCTTTACACTAAAGGTGACAGATCATTTTTCAAGCATGTAAAGAAGCTGGGCAAATCTCAAGGTTTGATTAATGAAGAGAAGGTGAGAATTTTATAAATAAATGTAGTATTTTTCATGGGTTTGAGTCCTTTAGTTGCTAGATTTAGTTTAATACCTTAGTTTCTTACTAATGTTTTACAAGGATTTTCGAAAGTTTTTGTGTGTTTAATAATGTGTTATTTTTGTAAACTTTATATATTTTTTACAAATGCAACTCTTATAAGTATACTTGCACCTAACTGTATAGTTTTCTAACTTTTCGTAAAAATTCTAGATGAGTGAAAAGGAAATTGAAAAAATTCCTAACCTAGTAAAATTGAATTATTTATAAACATAATTTAGTATATTTTTATGTTCTCTTAAAAATATCAAAACTTTTAATTAAGTTGTAAAGTTATTAAGATTAAGGGCTCTTCTGAAAAAACAAAAAAAATATTCAAAATTATGATATATTTCTACTCTACTAATAACGTAGAACACGAATATACTAGGGGCATAGCTTTAAAATAAGTACATTGTATTTAAACAAATGTAACAAATTTTTGTTCAATGCGAACCGTTCGGCCGGTGTATTTACATCGATGTTTTTGAACGAAACGTCATAGACCAACAAAAGTTGTATTATTGTGTTCTGCACAGCTTATCTTGTTCATATTGAAAAGGGCGTATTGTTAAAATAAGTAGGACATATTAAAAAAAATTGAGAAATGTACAAGCAGTTTGCCTGGTTTGTTTACGTCTATTAATATCTACCGCCATTATTAATGGCTATGCATTGCTGATTCCACGCTATCTAGCGCCCACGGATTTCATTATGGGCATTTTAATTGTCTATTTTAAAAAAATCTGCAATTACGTCTTTGCCGGTTCTAGTTCTGACGGATTTAAAAATCGAGAAAGCAATAACAAGTGCTTCTGTCCGTTATATTTGACTGTAAACGAGTGTTTCATTGAGTTATATTCGCATATGTGGCGGATTTGTGGAACACTGTGTACGGTTCCTTTAAATCCCTGCAATCCTAAATTCATAGTTTGTAGTGTAAAACCCAAAAAAGGCTAGGTTAGTGTAAAACCCTACAATCCTAGATTACCTTACTAATAACGTAGAACACGAATATACTAGGGGCATTAACGTACGACGAATTTCCTAACATGTACCCACCTAACCTAACAGAACCTAACTCCACGATGGGTGAATCACTATTTTACGTTTTTAAACTAACCTAGGATTGTAGGGTTGTAAACTAACCTAGGATTGTAAGGTTGTACAGTAATATAAGATTATACAATATTAAAAAAATCTCCGATCAACACCCTACAATCACAGGCTAGATGGGAAGCCTATAATCCTACGTTATTTTTAATAACTGCACCCTAGGTTAGTTAAAATCGCTACAATCCTAGGTTAGTTTAAAAATGTAAAATAGTGATTCACCCATTGTGGGGTTAGGTTCTGTTCGGTTAGGTGGGCACATATTATACAATTAGTCATACGTTAACGACGCTACTATAGTCGTGTTCTGCGTTACCTACGAATAATCCAAGGTTAGTATAGAAAGAATGTGAAATTGTGCTGTATAAACGTCCGGAAAAAGCCTTGTTTGACTTACGTAATATAACTACATTTGCACGTTAAGCTACCGGATAGGATTTGTGGGTTTCACACTAAACTACGAATTTAGGATTTTAGGGATTTAAAGGAACGTAAAACCCACACAAATAATATAAATGCACTCACCAATGTAGGCGGGTTGTACATACTCTGTCAACGGCCCATTCAAGGTCAGATCACGCGATGAAATCACAGTTTTCACGAAGCACCACATACGCGAATATAACGCACTGAAACACTCATTTANTGAAATCACAGTTTTCACGAAGCACCACATACGCGAATATAACGCACTGAAACACTCATTTACAGCCGAATATATGTACAGAAGCACTCGTTAATAGGCTAATATAACGCAGAAACGTAGTCTTGCTTGCTTTTTTTCCGTCTTAAATCACGAACGAAGCACCATCGAACTGACCACGACCGCTGCCTGCATGCATACTAACGTATGACCCGTGATGATTTATGCGCCCGGTAGATTGCGTGAATATGCAATGCGCAGCCATTATTAATGGCGGCAGACGTTAATAGGCGTAAACATCAACTTTCGCGATTTCTTTAAATATGTTCTACTTATTTTAACATTACGCCGTCTTGAATATCAACAAGGTAAGCTATGCAGAACCCGTTAATGCAACTTTTGTTGGCATAAAACGTTTCGTTCAAAACGTAAACAAACTGTCAGAAACAGTCACCTCACAAACTTGTTCAATTTTTAAAAATATGTTGTACTTATTTTAAAGCTATGCCCCCAATATATTCGTGTTCTACGTTATTAGTAGAGTCGAAATATACCACTTTCTGGAGTTTTTTTTATTATTTTCAGAAAAGCCCCCTAAACTAGATATTTACCTCAAGGGTATCTCTGTGATCTGTGTAGAATTGAAATTTTTAAATCCTGTTGAAAAAGGTCAAAGTTGTGTTGTTTCTCGTTATGTTCTGTCACAGTATACTTCTACGCCAGGAAAAAGGTAAAAAGAATTTGTGTCGTTAATTTGTCTGACGCTAAGGTAAATGGACAATAGTATTCTCTGTCAGCATCCTTCTTCGGTTGCTTAGCAACGACACAGAGGAATTTGTTGATTGTCATAAGTGGAAGGCTTCTCTTTCACACTCTTGCTCCGGTCAGACTCACATATACATTTAACTGTCAACAAATAAATTAAAAACGTTGTTGTTCAAACACACATAAGTAAACACAAGTTTTTAATTATAGTTTGCAAGAAGACAACCTTGAAAAGCGTGCTATTAAGATACTTGAAAGTGTTGGAATGCAATACCGATACTATGTTTTGCTGTTAACTTACTATATGTAATTATCTATAGTGTATAGGAATATGTGTATTCTGTAGGTATGAATTTTAGAAAGTCTAGTAAAAGTGGAGATAATATTTCCGTAATGCAATCTTAGGTTTTTTGTGGGAGTACTGTTGTGCTCTTTTTGCTCCAACCATTCCACCATACGAGTTGCCCGGGAGGGTCTGAAAACACTAGTGCTGTTTTTCTTCTAAGCACACTGTTGCATGTGTGATCTGGGCGGGCGGATAGAGCCAATTTCAGTCCAGTGCATAGAATGTCGCCACTGCAACCAGGGCAATGGCACACTGCCATTTCACACGAAGGAACGACCAACTTGACGTAAAATCTGTTAAATCAATAAAGTTTGGGACAAACACTATTACATTCACAGCTTTTAAAATATTCATCACAATTCCATTAGATATCTGGTCTGTACCCAATATTAATCTCTTTAAAATTAAAGTTAAAAGATAGTTTTGGGAAAGATACCAATGTGAAAGTTAATGCATTATTCAGTTGGTATAATTACTTTCATGCATCAGGTTTTAAATAACAAAAAAAGCTTTCTGTTACTGTGAATTACCTATTGGGAATGAGGAAGGCTAAAACAGGTAGGCCAAGTGCAACTCCATAGTCTCAATGAGATTAATTTTAAATATTAAACCTTGTATATCATACATGTATGTTTACGTAACCAATATGTTAATATAAGTAACGTGTACCCATAAGTTTATACCTCTACTTTGACCCAAAACAGTATTGTGTTGAAGTGCGTTCCCCCACAACTCCCTGTCCAACCTGCCTGCAAAGACAACTATGCATTGCACTGTTTGCCTGCAAAGACAACTATGCATTGCACTGTTTGCCTGCAAAGACAACTATGCATTGCACTGTTTGCCTGCAAAGACAACTATGCATTGCACTGTTTGCCTGCAAAGACAACTATGCATTGCACTGTTTGCCTGCAAAGACAACTATGCATTGCACTGTTTGCCTGCAAAGACAACTATGCATTGCACTGTTTGCCTGCAAAGACAACTATGCATTGCACTGTTTGCCTGCAAAGACAACTATGCATTGCACTGTTTGCCTGCAAAGACAACTATGCATTGCACTGTTTGCCTGCAAAGACAACTATGCATTGCACTGTTTGCCTGCAAAGACAACTATGCATTGCACTGTTTGCCTGCAAAGACAACTATGCATTGCACTGTTTGCCTGCAAAGACAACTATGCATTGCACTGTTTGCCTGCAAAGACAACTATGCATTGCACTGTTTGCCTGCAAAGACAACTATGCATTGCACTGTTTGCCTGCAAAGACAACTATGCATCGCACTGTTTGCAGAAGAAACAATTTAAGGCAGTTTTAAATTTTTTTTATAAACATTGTTAATGTGTTACGGAACATACATTTTATTTTGGAAACTGCATTGGAAATTGATGTTATTGTGTTGTATTGTCTGTTACTTCTTTTTTTTAATGATTGTTTCATTAGAGTATGTATCTAAATTGATGACACTTGCACTGTTTTGTATGTATAGTGTTTCAAATCACGCAAGATAACAAATGGATTGCAAGTTAACTTCTGGTTACGCAGTGTAAATTAGCGTGCTTTATCGTGTATTTACTCAGGCCGCTTACTGATACCACTGGCCAGTAATGTGAGTAACGTTAACTGTGGTTCCGTTACTGCCGACAAGCACTGAAGGTCGCTGGCAGTCATTTTGGCGAGCAGCTGGGTAGCGCCCTGCACGAGGCTGCAAAGATTACTGAGATCACCGGGGTTGAGGAGGATGTGTAATGCCAGTGAAACGAGTCATTGGCACATGATTCAAGATATTTCGTCATCACACACATTTACAAACATTCAGGCGATTGTTGTATTTATTATATTCGAAATAGTCATAATGGGAATTCTGTGAAATTACAGTAAAAGAATAACCTTAAAATTGAATAAATATTCTTATAAAAGTATATTATCAAGCAATTACGCAGGATTCAAACTATTTTTTAAATATCAGTTAGATTTGAAATAAAATATAATTTACTGCAGAGTGTTCCGAAACTATTAATTTGCTAAGGAGTAATAATATTTGATGGTTACTGATCACAGTTTCCATACTGCTGGCCGACACTGGTGAAGTATCGGTGATTTCAGTGTTCGTCAGCAGTAACTGAGGGTGGCCTCAGTCTTTTTTTCCATGAGTGACATTATAAAAAAGTTGCATGGTCAACAAATTGTGGTTGGCTAAGATGAATTTATTGAATGTATCAATGTAACCACCTATTGAAACCATTTTTCCACCTCGGGCACCTCGCCCGTTCTTTGCCTGTTGCACTTGCAGTTGCTTTTTTCTTGTTACTGGATTCCTCCCGTACCCTGAGAAGAGCTCTCGCGTGACAGGCGAGGACATGACTAGTGGTTCATAAAACTGGTAGCAGTGTGTGGTTGTCATCCTTTATTTATATACATTTACTATTTGTTTATATTTTCTAACTATTATTTTTATTATCACTTCATAAGAAACTTCGCAAAAGGAAACAAATACATTTGAGTTACTGAACAGAATTTTGTATACAGCTAGTATCATTAACACCAGTACTTTATATATTATAAAGATATTTTTAATAAATGCCTGCAAATGTAAAAACAGATAACTTAGACACTAAAATCAGATTTTATATGTTTAAGTGAATTATATTATAAAGAAAAATCTAATCCTGGGATGTATTCATAACTAGTGTTACTGATTTAAGAGATTTACGTATTCCTTAAGGCACAACAGCAGATTGAACTTCATTCAGTAAGTATTCTTTTCTTGAAATAAAACACACAAGTGGTGCACGCGACTCCGGTAGTGTTGGTTTTTGAAGCATAAGAAAAGCTTAGTTGAAACTTGGCTGCCTTGACAGCAAGCAGGGAGGCAGGGACGTGGAGATGGGTTCGCACAAAGTTCTCGGGAGAACACTGGAGAATCTGAGGTGTGTGCGCAAGGTTCCACCAGTAAAGAAAACTCTCCGAGGGCTGTAGACACACGCATGCTTGGAAGCAGAAGCTGAATCAAGCAGAAAAGGGGACCGAAACAGAAGGGCTGGGTCTGGGAACCTGCACTAGTGACACACGAAAGATCCACAGAAACGAATACATGTTTGAATGCGTGATGCACGATGGGAAACAAACTGTGATAGTTGTACTCTCCATTGAGGGGAACATAAGACAAGTAATAGCAAGACTACATGTTGGTGATAGAATTA
>NQII01005293.1:0-12226 GCA_002778355.1 Clitarchus hookeri | reverse complement strand
TATATATAAACACTCTCACTCACACTCTCACTCGCACTCTCTCACTCACTCTCTCACTCACTCTCTCTCACTCACTCTCACTCACTCACTCACTCACTCACTCACTCTCTCACTCACACAGATATATATATACAAACCACTTAAACACCAGGTACATTGCTACATGCACAAAAGAATCTAAACGTTAATGTAAGCTCTTCGCAATGGAAATTGCAGACAGGCGCACCTGCAATACCGTAGGTGCGAGATGAGTTACCAAAGAAAGCAACCAAAAGAATTGACAAGCAAACTACTGTAGTAAACATCCTGGTGTGCAGAGAGGGAGACTGGGCCAGGGCTAGCTACTCACGCACCTCTGAAAGGAGTTGGTGGAAGCAAGTGAAGCAAAACCAAGTTGAGGGAAATTAATAAAATCATAAAAATAGTGATAAATAGAATGATAATAAAACCGTAATTTGTAAGTGACTCCTTGTACGAGTTTTGATAAAATAAGAGCCACGCTTACAGACTTTACGTACCGTAAATGAACAGGCATACTGGACAAACTGAACTCCTTTAATAGCCAAGTTAAATAAACTTTAAAATTCCTTAAATGTAGAATAAAAGTATTACCTACCACATTAATAAAAATAAAGGAAAATTTAATTTAACATTTTAATAATTTTCTCTATTACTTTCACCAACTAAAATGACAGAAAATTATGTTTCAATAATACATATTTAAAATCGTTGTATTATGATACAACGCAATGCTTACTTTCAAAATGGCAGCCCTACAGCAGCTATACGTAATTAACTTTTAGACCTATCATATTTCAGCCAAACGTATGCTGGCAGTATTTATTCAAATCTTCAAATTAACTTATTTGTAACTTCATATCTTTTTCCTGCCATCTTGAAAGGTGGCTTTGACTGGAATATACAACTTTTATGTCGTATTTCTAGAACTACCAAAATGAATTCCAACAGATTTGACACAAAAATTATTATATTTCAGATGGCCTAAATTGAACTTAGTAATTTTATTTTATTTTTCTTTTGTCCTGTGGCTAGACATTCATCAAAAAGTCAGCTGTCTTTTTTTCACTTTAGTTCCCCTTCATTATTTTTTACATTTCAATTGAAATTTGAAGTTTTTGTGTGAGTAGGTAAAATTCTTTGCATGGCCGGAGTGGTGGTTCTGAGTGAAATCGTACTGTAGTGGGTAGACAGGTTGACGCCTTCCTAAGCTTGAAGTAAGGCATTGCTTAGCGAGATTGTGAGAACGTTTGTTACATGAATATGCAAAGTCTGTGTAAACAATTTATACATTTCGATATCGGTTTTGTTGCAGGATGAAGAAGAATTGAGTCCGAATGTTATTATTCAACTTTTCTCCCCTATCGTGACATCTCAGCGCGTGATGAACTGTCAGTTTGGAAATGCATATTCATCTGTTCAGTGCCAAGATGGAACGAAGATGGTGTTTGATGAGGTATGGCTTTTGTGTTGGTTTTTTTTTTATTGCAAATGACAGTGAAATACAGTATTACATAGCAGTCAATGATACCCGACTCTCTTCCAGCGGTTATCTTGTTTTCGCGTGTTGTTGTTGTAAGTAGGTTCCCAAGTCAAATCTTGCATCAGGGAACAGTACAGGCCACAGTTTGCAAAGATCTGAGATAATGTAGATAACGGTAAACAACTAAGACAGATCAAAATCTAAGCGTTAGCTTTGTTCAGGTCGGATGTACTTTTTGCAGAGTAAATAGTGATTACCTTTTAGTACCCGTGCATCATGATCAGACTGCATTTATGTAAGGTACTACGGAAAATTTTGTTTAAACTGTGTGAATCAATAAATAAAAAATGATTTAAGAAATGTTTTATGCCCAAAGAAAAGGTGCATGTTCTCATTTCAGCTCTACAGATGATTTTTCGCAAAATTTTCTACACCTAAACTTTAGAGTTTTCTTAAGACATGCGTCATACGTTTATCGTTATTATCGTGCTGCTTAAATTCACATTCAGGCGAGTCTCCGATGGAAAGACTGCACGCCAGTTGAGCGCCTTGTGCGTAGATGTGATGAGGAAAATGGCGCGTGAGCAAGAGTTGGCCTTGGAGCTCGTGCAGTTTGTACCCTTGACCTTGAGTGTGCAAAACAGTGGCAGCCAAGCAGGAACCCTCAAGTGATGTGGAATGTGTTTGTCTGTTGCAGTACATGGGCTATCTGTTTGTCCACATTGGGCAGCAGGACGTGGCGTGGCTCAGGTGGATGCAAGGAATATGCATCTCGCTCGTCAAGCACATATGTGGACCGGACGTTTCCCTGTAAGTTTTCTGGAATACTCACCTGCGCCAGTTCTTTATACTCACATTGATAACTATCGTGTTTCTGTCATAACCTAGATTAATGAAGCTTGTATGCACTTAGACATACGTTAATGAACCAAACTTAGAAACTACTGCATGTACAGAACAGAGCCAAAAATGTAGACATTTAGGAATACTTGTTGGAACATACTGTAGTGTTAACTTGTTTGTGTGCACATTCTACATTTATACTGCGGTAGGATATGCAGTTAGCATTGCTGTACAGACGAGAACAGTACACGAAACTGTACGTGCAAAAAATGAAATTGTTGCAGGTGACACAGTACAACTGGCAATCGTATGTTGCAGACACATCGAACGTACTAGCGTTCCCTGAATAGTGAATTAGTACCGCAGTCTTGCTCTTGTGTTGTGTTGCCTGTTACTGCTATGAGAAAGTGTTGGGTGTTGGCGGGACGTGCAGCCTGAAGAAGGACAAAGGGCGAGCGGGCCTCCTGTCGCGGCTCCTCGACACCTGGCTGCTCCTGCAGGACTCGGACCAGGCGGTGCTCGTGGAGGCGGTCGAGCAGCTGATAGTGAACACGGAGCTGTCGCTCACCACCTTGTGCGCTCTGCAGGATGCCACGGACATGCTTCGTGCCGCCACGGACTTCTCCAAGGTGCACGCCATGGTCCTCGTCGACAACAAGTTCCTTAGTCTCTACTCCAGGTATTGTCTCGCTTCTGTTCATTTGTCATCATCCCAAACATTTAAAAAACTACGTATTTGGTTTGCCACTCGGAAAATCAACAAAATTATTAAACAGGAGCTTCTTCTCTGTGTGGTTTTATTTTATTGCATATGTTTCAAACAATTTCCCTTTAAGGCACAGACATAAGAATGTGTATCGAATGTCTTTTGTTGAAGTTGTTTCCACGGCACCATACCATATTACTTCACAGTAGTAATATCTTTCTTCTTCCTATGAATTACCATTTTCCACACGTATGTTTATCACCGCTGCCTTGGCAGCGTTTGTATGTACCTTTACCGGTGTGTTGTACTTATTTTCGGAAATACAATTTATGCTTCTTTGTTTTTTTTGATGGCTCATATATCTACATTTGGCAGGGGCATTAGCTTTCTCATCGTACTGGGACAATTTTCAGCCGCAGCGCTCAGGACCTGTCTGCGTCGGACGTGATGTTCCTAAGCTTGCTGTCGGAGAGCTATCGCATACTGCCTCCAGAGAGCGGGCGCCAGGACTTCTGCGAGAGCGAAGATGGTGGGGAGTCGAGCGATGAGTTCTACAGTCCTCAGGCGAGCCCGCAGTGCAGCCCCGCCCAGCTGAGGAAGGAGTACAAGTCGGTGACGTCGTCGGTGGACCAGAAGCAGGAGACCCTGTCGCTGCTGTCTGTGAATGGAGGAGAGTCGCGCGTGGAGGGAGTCACCAGCCACGTGCTGCTGCTGATGGGCGACGGCCAGTCCTACAATCCACACGTCGTGCACATCGCTTCCATCAAGGACGGCATCTACTTGCTCCTCGTATTGGAGGTAACAACACACGTCGGCGTGTCTCTTTGAATAGTTTCACATTTGGTTCAAGGTTGCATGGTTTGTCTTAAGCAAGTGTTTGGGTGTANTTGCATGGTTTGTCTTAAGCAAGTGTTTGGGTGTATGGAAATGAAAATATTATTTCGTGGAGCCAGTTGTCGAGTAAGAAGTAAGAACATATACAATCTTTAGCATGCTTATTATCGTGGTGGTTACTTTCAGAGATTTTCGGAAAACTGACTTCACTTTGGCATTGCGAAAAGTTGGTGTGGTCAGGAAGCATGTGTTTCTGCAAGCTCCTAATCATGGGTTAGGGCACATTCTCAGACTAACGCGCTCCACTAAACACAGTAGTTGGTGACAGGGATGGCTCCATGCCTGCAGCCAGATGTCGCCTGCATTTTGAAAAGTTGAGGCTTCGTAATTTGTTTTTAATGCTTCGATTCTTGATCTTCTGATTCTCGATTATAAGATTCTTCAAGAATCAGTGGCATCGAGGAATCGTGAAATCGAGTTTGACATCCCTATTTATCATAAATGCCTTTTCTTTAATATATTTACGTTTGAATGCATTAACATCAACTGTAACCATCACTAGCATAAAACTTGCATCAAAATTGTACATATATAATTTATTACATCCTCATGTCGACACGTGACGTCTGTTGAACTGATGGCGACGACATCACGGTCGGACAAGGGTTCTATAGTGCAGGACAGAGGCACGTGCTAACTTACCGTGGTGAAGTTTGGTTTATTGGATGCTGATTGGTCCTCGGCTGCTGTATCGGTTAGGGTGCATGGCCGTACGGCACGGTACGAAGTCAGATGTGGGGTTAACGGCTCTCCCCACTCTTGGTGTACACACTCTCATTTACCTGCAGTGGCCGTGGCCCGAGGTAGACCCTGGCTCGGCCGCTGGCTGGAGCTGGCGCCCTGTCCTGGAGTGGCGGGGGTGCAGCTGTTAGCGGGGCTGGTTGGCTCCAGTGGTGCGCTGCTGGTCCTCGCAGACATGAAGTATGGGCTGGCAATGCACAGTGGCACTGAAACTCCCAATTGTATGCGCACTACGAGCGGGTGCGGTTTGCCGGCGATCTTACGGGGTGGCTGGAAGAGAGAGCTAGGGGGAACTGGGAGGTGAGGCCTCTTCAGTTGTTAGGCGGCGTGAGCTCTGTCCTGTGAGGAGTTGCTGCTGAGGGCAGACAGCACTGGGTTGCAGAACAATTGGCTGGTTCAGAGGCAGTAGTTGCCCTCTTAGCTCTCAACCTTGCACCACTTCTATGGACGAAGGGCATTCAGGGAGGAACTGCAGTGTACCACACTAAGGAAGAGCAGACGACGAGTTCCCTAGCTAGGAGTGCAGCCAGTCGGGACTAGGACATCCAGAATCANACCACACTAAGGAAGAGCAGACGACGAGTTCCCTAGCTAGGAGTGCAGCCAGTCGGGACTAGGACATCCAGAATCACCTGTCACACTAACTGGCGAAGATAACGTGATGGATGGAGCGGTGGGTTGATCTGGATGTGTAGTCGCGGCGTGGTGTGTAGTCCAGAAGAGGGTTAGGCCAACCAGAATCAGTCCTGTCACTCCAACCATGAAGATAATGCACTCCAATCGTGAAGATGATAACGAGGTGGATGGAGTGGGTTGGCTGATCTGGATGTCTAGCCACTTCGTGGAGTGTGTTACTAGTGGTCGGGGCTCTGCCATACGTGCGTACCAGGTACCTTTGCGTACCTGGTCCACAGTATGGGTGGCCATCTAATGGGTATGTATTGCGACGTATGTGCACATGATTAAGGGAGCCCGCAGTCCTACACTAGTTTCAGCAAAGAGGTTTCAAGACACAGTTTCCTGCTTTTCCTTAGTAGGTTTGAGGTCTACCGGGATGGAAGTCACAGTTACCCTAGAATAAGTACTCTGGGTTAGGTAAGATCACGTGTTTATTCCCCAGAGGAATAGACACGGTGACCCATACCAACTCCTAACTATCAATGAACTGTAATGGGAGTAAACTACGGTAAACCAGGTGAAGGGGACCTGGGGCTAAGCTAAACAAGAGCAGAAAAAGACTAGGTAGCTCTGATAACAACTGACCCTAACTAACTCTATGCTGTTGTCCAGAAGGGACTTGAGGGTTCACTACCACAGTGGTAGTGAGTGTAAGGGGGTGTGCGGGTTGCATCGCTCCTGCGAGCTTAGGGGCAGCGCTGGGCTACGTGGCTGGCTTCTGTCGCGCACGGGGGTGATTACCGGACACGCGATGTCTGACATAGTGGCGTGGACGGCCTTCACTGCCGTGTCCTTGGGTGCCTAGAGGCGTGCTGGTGGGCTCTGGAAGCAAGTCGTCCTGGGTTCAAATCCCACTCTGGTTGACGTGACGTCGCGTGAAGATGAGGCAATGTTGTATTTAGTAATTATGTCAGTACGTGTCATGCGTCAATGTAAATATAGCAACTGTGTGTGTATGTGAGCCATGAGTTGGTGAAAAATGAGTTTGGCCGAGTAAGCATTTTAATTATTTGTTAGTGGCCTGATGGGAAATCTAATTTAATAGCCCTGCTATATAACATTATGTTATACAGATGATAAATTTCTTGTGCTGATTATATACTGATTTGTAATAATCTATATACCAAATTAGGAGGATTCATTTGGGAATTGCTGCAGATTATTGCATTATGTTAGCATGAGTTTGTTGATTCAGGCTGTTGGTCAGGTGTAAAAGTAACAGCTCTGATTGTTTTCGTTTGCAGACTGGGAATTCTGCCCTGTCATCCGCACTGCACGAAGTCTTTCATCACCTCAACATCATCCAGTGCGTCCAGATGCAGAAGGACACGGAAGGAATTAAGCATGCGTTCGAGAACCTGGACGGCAGCATGAAGAAGTTGCTAGAGAGCTTGCGGAAGAGCCGTGCGCAACAGCCTGACGTGGAGGTCTGCCAGAAGAAACTGCACGCACAGTGGGACTTTATTCGCAAGAAGTACATAGAGCATGCGAAGACTTCAGACCTCGACTGTATTCTGAGGATAGAATCTAGCACCAACTACTTTGTGGAAACTCTGAAAGCTCTTCTTAAAATAACATGTTTCGATGGGAACTTCATCGTGTATGGACAAAATGCAATTATTTCCGCAATTTCTTTTGTAAGGCACAAACTGTCGGACTTCAGTGAATTTCTTAAAGTGAAAGCGCTACGGAACTTCACGCTAGGATCATATCCTTTTCTTTGCATATAAATTTAATGGGGATGTCACAATGTCAATTTTTCTTGTTTGCAATTGCAAAACCTTTCATGCGATTCCACCCTCGATTTCAATATCATAAATTAGGATATAGGAATTATCAACATATGCCTACAGTCATTGTATCTGTTTGAAATTAGGTTTTATAGGTCAATGCACAGACAGAAATATGAAGACAATTACAGGAAAGACTTTCTGGTCTGTTAAGTAAAGTTAATTTCCTATATTTATGTAAAATTTAGACTTAACTAATTAGGCCTAATAAGATCATAATTAAGAACAGAAGAAATAGTATTGTAATTAGTATTTTTCATAAATCAGTAATTTATTTGAAATGAATATTTGACAAAGTATTATAAAAAAAAGTTAAACCAAAGTTTTCAACTTCTCAATGCAATATTTTAGGTCAACTTATAGACATAATCAATATGTACAGTGAAACCTCTATTATTCGTTTTTCATGGGACCTACTGAAAAAAACTCATCATGCGGGAAAACTCAACATGTGGACCTCTCTCCTCAAAAAGTAAAACCTAACCTCAAAAAAAATTTATTTTCATCCTTGGGTATACTGAGTTGATTGCCTGTAATGCAAAGTGGGCATATCTTAAATACGGATGAAAAATCTTCTTTCAATCATTTAATATAAGTATTGTATTATAAAATATTGAAATGCACTTAATTTCGAAAATCCGCCGTATGTTTACATAAAATTCACTAAAGTTGTGCCAAATGTAAAAAAAGTGGCAAAAATCCAACAAAATTTATTAAAAAATGATGTAAAATAGAAATGTGCAAAAATTGTTAAAATTTAAGTACAGTAACAAAGTACACAGTTTCATCATTATATTAATGCTGCATTTTATATTTTTTACTCTTTGGAGGCAAATTTAACACAGTTTTTTGAGTTTGACATGTAAAAATCCGATTTTTTGAAATTATATTTTACTCCGCTAAAAATTCCGTTGCCCGCTAAATGTTTTTAAATTTCGCCAAATTAAACGCAAAGTCTGCTAAGTTGACAACACTCGCCATCTTGTGTGGCAGTTGATATCACTGCATTACTCTTAAAAAAAATTACTAGCGTATGTTTATCTTAACAGAATTAATCAGTGAAACATACTGTTCCCCTTTAATGCTTGTAATTTACATGGTTATTTACTGTACTGACCTAAAAATTATTACATTTCCATTGTGGAACAAGAGTAAAGTTCAAATCCGTTCCGTTCATTATGAATGTCTGGTTCTGGTCCGTACCGCATCCTTTATACATGTGTGTTTTATTTGCGCAAATATTAGTTTGCTAATTTGAAACAAAGGACTGCCTGCAATTATTATGTTTTACCTGTTTTACGACGCGAGTAATTTAAAACAAATAGTGATTGAATTATCAATAATAAATTACGTGGTTGTTATAATTGCAACGTTTCACGACAAGTAGTTGTGCACACTAGCTCTTGGCGCTACTGAATTTTGGTAGTACAGTAGAGCACCCCTCAACCGGAATCGTCAGGGGAAGGGCTATTCCGGTTGAGGGGAAATGAGGGTGGGATGGTGTGAAAATAACACATTTTTATTCTGAACTCTTGTATATGTGGCACATAATTCTAACTTAAGAAATCGATGAGTGTAAATTATTAGTTTTATCCTTAAAGTTACAAAACCGTTAAAAAAAAAAACACTTCGTTCTGTTTATGAAATGTGAGTCATAAAAATCCAGGGCGCTGCGCTAATGACCTTCATTCTCAAACTTCAAGGGGGGATTCTTCTCTCTTTGCGGGGCGCGTGTCTGCCTGAGTAAGCGAGATCTGGATATCATGTTACTGTTTGTTTTGACGGGGTGCGGGTTATATAAGAGATATTGTCATAAAAAAATTTCCCCCCCTAAGCCATGTTCAGAAATTTGTTTTAACGTGTATGGGTCGCAGCATACTTCAGCCTGCCTGTCTTCGACTGTTCTGCTTTGTATCACCTCTAGCCGCCATTCAGCNACTTCTGGTGCGGTCTATGCTCGCCAAAATACGGTACATGTACACTAACACGTTAGAACACTAAATTCTGAAAGTCTCATCACTAAAACCCACGGCATGTGTCGCACATTGCCATTAGTCACTGCCACTTGTGTCATTATGCAGCCTAGCTGTAGCTGTGCCACTTGGGCCGGCTGTCTCTTCATCGTTNGAAAGTCTCATCACTAAAACCCACGGCATGTGTCGCACATTGCCATTAGTCACTGCCACTTGTGTCATTATGCAGCCTAGCTGTAGCTGTGCCACTTGGGCCGGCTGTCTCTTCATCGTTCAGCTTGTTTACCAGCTAGCGAGCATGTACAGTCTGGTGTGAGCAACGAAAGACCTCTTGCGAGCACGGGAAAGTTGTGGCACAACTTTGCGACGTTTGAATTTTTTTGGGAAATTAGTTCCGGATAAGGGGAATTCCGGCTAAGGGGTGCTCTACTGTACCAGTTTTTTCACAGAAAAGCAATAGTTCCAAAAATATTTTGGTTTTCGGACAGAATATCTGATCGATGGATGTGGGTAAATGAATGATTTAAGGGCGTAGCATGCGGGTTTTTTTAACATTGTTTATATAGGATAATTGTTGGGACCATAAAAAAAAAACGACATACGGGAAATTGACATAAACTGGAACGCAACAACGACTTTCCACTGTACACACAAATATTGTTGCTATTCAGTGATGAAACTGAAATACAAGTAACCTTTCATTTAGCATTGCTAAATCCTGTAAATAATTAAATAAACATAAATTTATTGTAAAATAAAACTTAATTAAAGAAATAAACAATTAACGTCATTCAAAATTTTTGTGTAAGAAGACTAGCATCTTAACACTTTCTGGGTCTATTCTGTTCCGTTTTTGGTCACATATTAACCCCGCTGAGCTGAAAAGTCTCTCTTAAAAAACTGTAGATGGGGGAGTAGGCAGGTACTTCCTGGCGACTGCCCTCGGCCTCTGGAATTCAACTTTATTTTCCCAGAGCAGCAGCACATCAGCATCTGGTGGTACGACTGGTTCTCAGAGGTAACTCTCTACTTCAGCAGTAGTAGACAGTTCAGAATTTTCCATAATAGGGACATCTTCCATTATGGTGGATTAAAATTCCACATACTGTGCTCCTGCCCGGTCAATTGGACAGTGTTTGTACGACTAACCTGTTGGGAAAATTATTATAATTAGAGTTACTGATACCATACATTTTGTGCAGTTAGGAACAAAATATTTTTACTTACCAGTTCTTCATCAGTAGTAGTTTTGGAAGAGGCATCTACACAATCCACTGCCAGTATCAGTTTCTCTCGTGCAGAATTTAGCTAAGCAGGGGAAGAAAAAACAAATCCCTTTAATCTAGGATCCAAAAGTATGGAAACTGCACACAATGCCTGCTGCCCCAAATCACAACGTATCCAGAGAGAGGCTTTCAAAGCGTTCTAAATTCCCTGAACACCAGATCCGACTGGTGCAGGTTTCTCAAGTTTCTTCTTGATGCTATTGACAATTGGAATGACCTCAGATACGCCAACTATTGATGAACTCGCAGCATATGTTGCATGATAAATAATTCCCAGCATGTCAATGTGTTCCGTAAGGTCCCAGCTGTGTGCAGATGATTCTTAAGGCAACTTCAGGTCCATNAAATTCCCAGCATGTCAATGTGTTCCGTAAGGTCCCAGCTGTGTGCAGATGATTCTTAAGGCAACTTCAGGTCCATAGCTGCTATCGATATTGCATGCTTCTGTTCAAACATCTGTGCCATGTGCAAAGTGGAATTCCACCTGTCACTTCATCTTGAATCAGCCTGTGCTTGCTGCAGTAAAACTTTGCAAGCATGTGCAGTGTGTTTGAAATGTCTTGACAATTTTTCGGCAACTTGTAATTAATGTATGTACCTGCTTTGAACTGAAAAGTGCATCCTTCAGAACAAGTTGTAATGTATTGGCCAAGGAAGATGATGATATCCTGACGTTTATAAGGCAGCAACGACGACATTTCTTCCATTGTCCCTCAGGACTGCAACCACCTTCTCTTACAAATTCCTCTCAGCAAATGTTTTCTTTAAGAATTGAAAAAGATTCAATACTGTGCGACTAACCAGGCACAACGTCGATGGTGAAGAACAAAGTCATCAGAGGCAAAATGTGCTTTAAGACCAAGATAATCATAGTTTGAAGTCTATGTCCATAAATCAGTTTTAAAACTGACATGTTCTGCATGTTTCAGAAGTTCTTGAGTTTTCTCTCTTGTCTTCCCATATAGTTCCGGAATAATCTTACCAGCAATGGTACTTCTAGATGGTAGTGTTTATCATGATTAAAGGTGTCATTAAATTCCTAAATCCCCTGTCCTCAACATTGTTTATCCCAACAGATCATTTTTGCTATATTCTGAGTAAATCCTGTAGCCCTTGGAACACTTGGTTCCTAAATTTTAATTAAAAATTTTAAGTCGTGGTGAAATTGCGTTCTTTTGTCTTAATTTCATTTTATTTTGCATTTTATCTTAAAATTTGGTGTTAGTCAGTGTATTTGTGCGTTATTTTTGGTTTTATCACTACTTACCGTATAGTCGTACCTCTAGTAATATAAACAGAGCAGCTGTATTTGGCGGAGGAACACGGGGAATCTGAATCTTGTCGTTGCTGTCCGTGCACGTGGCTGATAACTGCACTACTTTCCCCGCAAGCTGCACGGCATGCAGTGTGTGTGTGTGTGTGTGTACGTGTGTGTCACCTGTCACCCCTGCTTCTTGCTGTTTCTCCTTAATGATGGCTACAAGAGCTTCCCTAACCATCAACAAGTATCTGGAGGAGTTCCCCGGACTCGTGCACTTCATCTACATAGATCGCACAAACCACCGCGTCACCACGCCCAGCCTGGACTTCAGCTCGGAGGAGACCATCTCGCTCACAAAGAAGAAGGTATTAGTCCTGCAAATGTAACATAGCGCGGCGTACATTTGTTAAGTCAAGCACGGTATTAGTCCTGCAAATGTAACATAGCGCGGCGTACATTTGTTAAGTCAAGCACGGTATTAGTCCTGCAAATGTAACACAGCGCGGCGTACATTTGTTAAGTCAAGCACGGTATTAGTCCTGCAAATGTAACA
>NQII01005292.1:145490-165765 GCA_002778355.1 Clitarchus hookeri | reverse complement strand
ACAGAGTTGAAACAGCCGCTTATAACACGAACTCCAGCCGTACACGCCGGCAAATGGCGTCGGACTGTCCAGGAAGATGGCGGAACGCCGTTCGCCAATCAGTGCCTGGTGACGTACTTGTAAGCCTGCAGCCCAGCCAACAGGGTGCCGCTAATGAGGAATCTTTCGCGGCGTGTTTTAACCAATCAGACACAAGGCCTGTTCCCAGAGCCTCGCGGGAGCCAGTTGCAGAACGGGTACGCTCACATCAAAGGAACCGCCGATCAATTTCGTCTCTGTGTGTTTATCTACTCTGTGACAGCCACTTGTTGGTTGGCTTTTGCTTCAATGTGCAGCGAGGTTCACCTCAGACTAGGCAGCACGGAATTTTGTTCTGGTTTTATTTTGAGGTCTTCCTATCAATCCACAGTCCTCCACGGCGTCTTCAATAAGTTGTGATTCCATTAAACAATAAATTAATATATACAGAATTTGAAGTAAGTCGTGGAACTCTTTTTCCCTATGTATTAAGCAAGCTTGCAGAGTAAAACTTATCAATACTCACTAATGGTGAGAGAGACACTTGAAAAATTTCGCTCAGTTTCAGTATGGTCAGAAAAATGACATAACAAGCTAGCAAAATAAGACATTGTCATACGGTATTCAGTGCCAAGACAGGAAGTTGACAAATGCGTAACCAAACCAGTAACGCTTACAGCACACGCGCAATCTTGCAATTTTACTTTTGTGTACATGCTACTCTCCGATTCTGCGTCCGTAAGTACACACAAGGTAAAGGTGGCGTTGAAAAGAATTTGATAAAGAGACACGACTCTGGTGGGAATTTAAAATTTCCATTGGCGAACGTTGTATATATGTGTGTTTAGTAAATAATTAGTTATTTGTGTCAATAAACTGCTATGTAAAATTTAGTATTGTAACTGTTGCAACACCATCGTCATCGCAGTATACACAAACATATAAGTAGGGCCTCCGAGAACAAACGCCTGATTGCTGCGGTTCTGTTCGTCATTTCGAATGACGTCATTGTGTGTCGGCCATCTTAGGATGACCTTGACCTTAGGTTTAAGATCGTTACCATGCTGTTTCTATCTTCCATTTAATTTGCGCACGCTTTTATTTATTTATTTTTTTCATTTTTACAACTTTGTTTTCTTCTACCATATTTTTTTTCGTTTGTGAAATTTTTTTGCGATCAAGTTTTTTATTTGTTTTTGTTTGTCACCTAGTTTCCATGTGTGATTTATTTACGGCCGCTAACGACGCTATACTCGCACGACGGCCATCTTGTTTCGCCTGATGTAGTTCCGGTCGTCGTCGCTAGGCACGCCTCCATGTTTGTTCCGTGCGTTTGTCGCACTACGTACCTAAGAGTACAGAGGTGAAACAAGCAGCTTGTCCAGCGAAATCCACTCACACGTGCCTGCAAAATGGCGTCACCGGCCAGCAAAATGCTGGAACACCGTTCGCCTGGCAGCCTACCCGTCAGCCAGGAAACTTTTCGCAGCATGGAGTAACCAATCAGGCGCAAGGTCCGTTGCCAGAGCCTTGCCACTGAATGCTTGAGAACACAGAAGTTGCATAGCTGCTCGAGCGCGGACTCCCGGCTGCAAATCCGTGAGCGTGCCAACGGCTACGATGCGTTCCTCGGCATCTGGTCGCCTGGCTCGGGGCATCCATCGCCTGCCCTCAAACAGTCTAGGCCGTGAACGCTCGTCCTGACAGGAAAAAAAAAACATTCTAGATGCTGGCAGGAACAACCGTAGCAAAACACGGCGCAATTACCAAGATCGCCACGATCTGCTATACTAAATTTTTTTTTTGTACTTTTACAAAAAAAATGTTTGGAAACTAGTTGCCAAAAAATTTCTCGGTAACACCAAAAATTAATTTTTGTAAACTTTGCAAGAAATTGCTTGAAAAATACAGGATACATTCAGTATTTGTACCAAAAGTACTGTAACCTACCAACGGATATCCTGTAGAATTCCAACAACATGTGTAGTAATTCTTAAATTATTTTGCTACAAAATCACAGGATATTGTTTGAACTTCTACAAAGTGATTTTTCTACCTGATGATACAGAGTAGTTTTTATGCGGTAGAGATTGTAGGCAACGCCAGGATTACACGGCACACACTTTGTGAGAGCCAGCCAGCCACACCCCTATCATATTACGACTTGGAAAATCCCCAGTGGGGTGATGATAACTAAACCTGGATCCTCTACGTAAGACAAGTACACTTACCAGCACGCCACAGACACACGCGTGGATTGTGCTATATTTTGATAGGTTATTCCCACTTTCAATAATTTAATCTTAAGTTGAAATGCGATATTTTACCTTCAAAAGAGGATAACAGTAGGTTTGTACTGAGCTCGGAACGGAACCATAATTAGTTTGACACTTAATTACGAGGAGTGTGTTAGTCAGACGTAAAATAAAGGTAACTTTGTACATACGGAAAAAACTGAATCTTTTTACTCTCTTGCTTATTTTTGTCACCTACATTTTATTCAAAGGCACGCGAATGTACTCGTATTTTGGAACATACTTTTTTACATTTGGATGTCTAGAGAAACATTGTAGGAGTACAAAATGTGTACCGAGAACTAATTCTGAACATTTCTCGAAAGATTTAAGACAAAAGTACACTCTAAGAAATTATTTACAAATTTACTACATCATAGTATATGCATAGTGGGAAAGCGCGTATGGTAGAGTTATTTCTCAAACATTCATGGTAAACATTTTCTCAGGGGAACAGTCAAATGCGTAGGGAAGTTCCCAACTTTGTATAGTAGCGATACCAAACGTTCCTACATTTGCATTTTTATGTGTGGTAATATTTACATACAATGTATACGTTAAAAACTTTCAATACAGTTTAGGAAGTTTACCAGCATTTTTTTACTGTGTACATAGTTGTACTATCGCATCTACAAACCCTGGCCTGTACCGTTACCAAATAAATGTTGCAAATCGGTAAGGGAGAAAAACATTCCTTTTAAACCACCTCAACATGCACTTTGCTCTGTCGTCCCAGGTAAAGCTGGGTTTACAATTAAATAATTATGCGTTAAAAATTATGCAGTAAGCGCTGATCTGGTATTCGGAAACACGTCTTCAGTATTTGCGGTCTCCAATTTATGTTTGAATTCTTAATTTCAGCCAATAGAAACAGGCGACAAGCCTGCCATGTTTACTTTAGTTTCTAACCTAACCTCGTATATCACAACCATATTTAAGCAGATCATTCTTCAAAGCCGACATTTTCTTTTGGAGAGTGTAAACACATAAAATCGTAAAACATGTGCCTTTTTAATATTTTTATACTTACGGTACTGTAAATAATAGTTTCCCGCCAACAACACCGACTGCTCTGTTCTGAATGGTCACCGCCTATTAATTTTCTCTTAAGATATAAAATATAACAATATATTTTAACGCTTAAGTAAATCCCAACAACGCACACGACCTGCTAAGCACCGTTGAAAACCAATACATAATAGAACACACTTTCGTTTCTTCTGTACACGTTTTAACGCATAATTTAACGCTTAATTTTGCCATTGTAAACCCAGCTTAAGAAGTGGCCCTCACTGTAAGTGGATTCTCGGAAGTGATGACTCTTCGGTAATTACACAGATTTTACTTGAAATTCTGAGTTGGTATAAGCAGTTTACTTAACATCAGACTTTCTGCCAGAATTTTTATATGGCGGCACAGCTGTTGCTCTTGTAAATGTACAAATATAACAAGTTTACAAGATTTCTTTGTAAATTTACAAAAAATGTTTGTGTTAAAAAATATTTCAGCTCCGTTTTTAAAAATTTTTTACTGTGTAACTGGAGTGATTCGCATAATAGAGATGGAAAGGAAACCTCCAGTGCTACAGACCACGGATACCGCAAATTTTACTTATGTGCACGGTTACCTGTTGTTTCGCGAAAAGATTTACGCTCTGGCTAGACTTCAATATCCTGTGTGCACACTTGCAGTCGTCCTTTGACAATCTCTTACACGAGTGAGCCAATCAGAATTACGTTTCTCCGATACTTACCGTCCGTGATTCGCGGGCAGACAGATAAGACGAGTAACAATAAAAATGATCCAATCACGAAGTTGGTTCTGAACTAAAGTGCGTTGAAACACAACTTGTCCTGAAATATTTTTTTTGCGAAAAACACTTGTCCCTACTTGTGTGCGTAGGTAACCGATATCACAGTAGTTGTATTCAGGCACCTGAGACGACACGTGAGGTTGTTTGCAAGGTGACACTTTTACATCTCCAACGAACAGCTGGGCTCAAAGGAATAATAGAGGAAATAGACAATAGGAATAATGTCTTAATAATATGATGGCTTTGTTATGGTCAGTAACCAGATCGACTAAATCAGAAACGGCTAATTTTTTATTTTTTTTTTTTGCAATCACCGAAAGCATTATACAGCACTTACAATAATAGTATCCTAAATATTTTTTTAGTATCGTATTTAAATTTATGAAAAGAGTTTATTAAAACGTAATGCAAAGTATCTACGTAAAAAGTGAACTGTGTCAACGGATTGCGGTGGTCGTACGAAATGTTATGATATGAGAAACAGTAATTACTATTTTATGTTTGGACTTTTTCGAGGAATGCAACTAAAGTTTTAGCACACAAACAATTTTTAATATGGCGTCTGGAATTAAACTGCAATCGCCTAGCAGAAAAATAGATCACGGAAAATGACAAAACAAATATTTGGGGGACATTATATAAATTGTTTGTTTTCAAGATCACGGTCGCAAAAAAAGTTAGTGTTGCCGCCATGGCGATGCAAGCGATGCAAGAAATAAGAAAACTTACCAAGATGAAGCGTATTTAATACAGCGATTCAATATCTGGAATACCAGAGCAAGAGCTCTGCAGGACACATTTCCGAGTCTCCAAGTACAGTAGTGATCTCGATGAGTTTAAAAATGGCCACCTTCAAACCGGAACGAAAGAGTGTTCGCTGAAGGAATCCGAGGTATAGCGGCTGGCTCAAAGCTCCACTACTTGAAGACCACGCTAGATACCTCCAACCTTTGCTATGCGCTGTTCAATGTTAACTGAGCTTTTAAACAGTGAAACGTCCTCTTCTAATCGAACCAGTCTCCTGCAAACATGTGAAGCTGAGGATGGCCTGTAACTTATGCTAGGTATATGCTTTTATATATGCGATATGCTTTTGTGATTGGATTATTTTGATCGCCGCGCGACTTAAGTGTCTGCCCGCGAATCACGGAGGGTCAGGGTTGTAGCAACTTGATTCTGATTGCTTTTGGGGCCGCGGTGGTGAAGTGGTTCGACTACTCGCCTCCCACCTGGGCGAACCGGGTTCCATTCCCGGCGGGGGTCGCTCACGGATTTTCGCAGGTGGGAATCGTGCCCGGACGATGCCGCTGGTTGGCGGGCTTTCTAGTGGATCTCCCCCCCCCCCCGGCTCTATCATTCCGGCACTGCCCCGTGCTCGCCTCGCTTCACACTCATAATATCTCAAGATCTCGATGTTAAGAGCCGCCCGAATATCTTCACTCACTTAACTCTGATCGGCCCGGCCAGGTATGGAAGAACGCATGCATCTAACAAACAAATACGCAGCCAATAACCACGTTAAATGTGGAATTGTGCGCTATGATACTGAAGTCTAGCCTGCGCTTAAATCTTTTTGCAAAAAAAAAAAAACAGGTGGTGCTAATGATAGAGATGTGTGTGTTGTGTACCTCCGTCTTCGTCCTTTGTCCGTCTTCACCTTGCCCTCTACTTTCGTAACAGCGATGCAGTGCGGGCTGCGAAATCTGCCAGGTCGGCAATAAGGCGAATGGCAACAGGCGCGCNTACTTTCGTAACAGCGATGCAGTGCGGGCTGCGAAATCTGCCAGGTCGGCAATAAGGCGAATGGCAACAGGCGCGCCGGAAATGCTGTCAGAGGAGCTTCACTGGACCGGAAGTGACCTCGCGCTGTTTACAAAAAAACCACTTCTGCCCGAGCGTGGGCGCACCATGGGAACGCATCTCTCGGGGCGGTGTTTCTAACCTGCCACGACTGTAGCGATGGGCAGAATCGAATATTTGTAAGAATCGACAACTTTTACTCGCAGCTTCAATACTGTAAGTTCCCTAGTGCTATTAATTAGTCTTTAAATACGTGATTTGAATATCCCCTTCCCCCTCCCAACGAACGAACTGCTTCCATTCGCATTATATTTAGATGAGATGTAGTCCAGGAGCGATGAACGTCGATTCCAGGCAAATATAAAAAAGGAAATAAAGTACAAAACAATCTCATATTAATAAACTATAAGCCTATATATACTACGTTTACGACACGAAACAGAGTAATTATTTAATAATATTGAACAAACAGATTTTAAAACTTTATTACGTATAGGGCCACCTGTTTCTCGCGAAAAGATTTATGCTCAAGCTAGACTTAAAATTCTTACGAGCAAGCTTGCAAATTTCATTTGGCTATTGGCTGCGTGTCTCTGTCAGAAGATATTTCCCGCTCGACTGGACCAATCAAAATTAAGTTACGCTGACACTGAACTTCCGTGAGTGGTTAGCAGACACTTACCGGTTAGACTATCCACTGTACAGAGAGCACTTTTGAAAGCCCTCTCATTTTGAATAATAGTCAATAAATACATTTTATTTTATCTTTGGACGTTAACTTCAGAGTGTGGTGAAATTTACACACTGTTTTTATCACTTACATGGCAATATTTATTTAAAAAGTTTGTTAGAGATAAAAAATATGGCTGAAAGGAAAAAGTGCTCACTTTACCGTGAACAGCTACAGGGCACCGAATTCATGCACAGTCAGTGTAATATTATTTTCTATATGAACTATTTCTCACCAGGCGTTACCGACGCAATAATTTTCTCCCTCTTTTATTCATATTAATTCTAAATGAAATATTATAACTTATACACAGAATATGAATAAAAAATCATTTCCACTGAATAGTAAGGTACTTTTATTATAATGCAAGAATAAAACGATTGCAATACGATATATATTTAGAAAACAACCAAACACGTTATACATAGGGCGATTTTTCAAAGGTTGTTCGAGTGAATAAAGAACTGAGAAGTCTATGCAGGCTCTATATACGCAGCGAAAATAGAGTCAGATTACCTCTACTCATAACATACTACCGCTAGCAGTCAAACGAACTCTGTGCACAGTTATAATACAGTGAACAACAATCGTTTATTCATTGGCATGCTGCCATGAACTAAGGTGAATTTTTCCCCACTTGGTTTCGGTAACACTACAGAATACTTAAGGATACAGAATTGAAAGAGCCGCTAAAATCTCGAAATCCATCCCCAGACGCAGCAAAATGCCGTCACTGGTCAGCGATATGCCGGAGCACCATTCGCCATTCAGCGCGTGGTAAATTACTTTCTCGCCTGCACCTTAGCAGACAGGCCTTTTGGCAGCCCGCACTCACAAACCCCGTCCCAAAGTCTCGCGCAGCCAATCAGATAACGCGTGCTCACACATCAAAGGAACCGCCAAGCTTCTATATGCTTATCTGTTCTATGGTTACACGTGTGAAGGTTAGGATATTTCTTCCTGTTTCTTGTCACCTACAGTCGTTTAGGACGTGCCGATACCAATCTGGTTCACTTTAAAGCATACGTGTTTGAAGTCTAACATGCCTGAGAATGTATTTGCGTGATCAATACATGGTCCGGAATTTTTTTTTCTCGGCGTTTGAGGCACAGCGATACGGGCGACAATAACACCTGCGCCTAGCACCCCTCCCTCCCTCTTCTAAAGCAATAAAGTCGTACTTTCATATCTTAAATAACCTTTAGGCCTAGGTTGTAAATTCAACTTTTTGCTGAGGGATTTCTTTAGTGAACTCGAGACTTTCGGAGATTAGCATTTTCTCACAACGTGACTGATACCTGGTGGCGGAAATATGTAAAGTACTGGCTTATAGGCAGAGACCTGAAAAATTCGCGAGTTCAATGACCTGCAGGTTAGACTCTACAGTCTTATGTACAAATATGCCGATATTAACTGCACATTGGTTGTCAGTTGTCACAGTGGAAAGCGACGATTGGGCCAGCGTTCTCCAGGAGGTGTCAAACACCGTGTGGACCAATGGCTAAAGTTATATAAATACACGTGTTTTGAATTTTAGCTTGTCTCAAAATGAATCCGCGAATTCTTCAGGTCTGTTGTTATAGGCTATAAAAAAACTGGAGTGTTATATGCCTATTACACTAAGGCGGCATGAAATTTTGTGCTACGTCGAAAACCTGGTTTTACAGTCAGTATACCTTAGTCGTTTTTGGCATCGCATGTTTCCACCCCGTACTTTACATATGAAGTAGGCATCAATCTTCATTGTTATAATTTGTAGATGGGAACGATTAGTCTCATAAGTCGCTATGCATTACTACTCTTCAGGAAGAGAAATCGTTTGGTAGGGAAATCATTTTTCGTACATGAACCAGGGAAAACTTTTATGAGAAGGGGAATTCATCTGTGGTATCGCATCATCGATTCACACATTGTTTTAGGCAGTAGAATGTTTAGCAATACAGAAGCGAAATAGTGGCGCGTATCGCGAGCTTCGAACACGCACGCCAGCAAAATAGCCTCACTGGCCAGCAACATGGCGAACGTCTCTGATCAATCAGCGTCTGGTGACTAACTTATCAAAGCCAGCCCGACCAGCAAGAAATCTTCCTCTGCACGCAGTAAGTACCCAGTCGGACACAAGGCTCATTTTCATAGCCTCGCGAGGACAATCAGCGAACTGGTACGCCCAAATCAAACGACCTGCCACGCCATTTCACTTCTGGATACTTACATACTGTGTGTTTAGGCAAAATCAACGTTCAGAAAACTTTACGAGATTGAAAAATAAATGTATTATATTGACTGGCTCTATCAGAGGATAACGACATGTACAANTACTTTCGTAACAGCGATGCAGTGCGGGCTGCGAAATCTGCCAGGTCGGCAATAAGGCGAATGGCAACAGGCGCGCAGGAAATGCTGTCAGAGGAGCTTCACTGGACCGGAAGTGACCTCGCGCTGTTTACAAAAGAACCACTTCTGCCCGAGCGTGGGCGCACCATGGGAACGCATCTCTCGGGGCGGTGTTTCTTACCTGCCACGACTGTAGCGATGGGCAGAATCGAATACTTGTAAGAATCGACAACTTTTACTCGCAGCTTGAATACTGGAAGTTCCCTAGTGTCATTAGTCTTTAAACACGTGATTTGAATATCCCCCTCCCCCACCCCTCGAACGAGCTGCATTAAGATAAGATATAGTCGAGGAGCAATGAACGTCGATTCCAGGCAAATATAAAAAAGGAAATAAAGTACAAAACAATATCATATTAATAAACTATAGACCTATACTACGTTTACAACACGAAATAGAGTAATTATTTAATAATATTGAACAAACAGATTTTAAAACTTTATCAAGTATAGTATAAGTATAATATTTTCCTGTTTTTTGCGAAAAGATTTATGCTCAAGCTAGATTTCAACTTCTTACGTGCAAGCTTGCAAATTTCATTTGGCTATTGACTGCGTGTGTCTGTCAGAAGATATTTCCCACTCGACTGGGTCAATCAAAATTAAGTTACGCTGACACTGAACTTCTGTGATTGGTTAGCAGTCACTTAATACACTTACCGGTTAGACTATTCACTGTACATAGAGCACTTTTCAAAGCCCTCTCATTTTGAATAATAGTCAATAAATATATTTTATTTTATCATTGGACGTTAACTTCAGAGTGCGGTGAAATTTACACACTGTTTTTATTACTTACAAGGCAATATTTATTTAAAAAGTTTGTTAGAGATAAAAAATATGGCTGAAAGGAAAAAGTGCTCACTTTACCGTGAACAGCTACAGGGCACCGAATTCATGCACAGTCAGTGTAATATTATTTTCTATATGAACTATTTCTCACCAGGCGTTACCAACGCAATTATTTTCCCCCTCTTTTATTCATATTAATTCTAAATGAAATATTATAACTTATACACAGAATATGAATAAAAAATCATTTCGACTGAAAAGTAAGGTACTTTTATTATAATGCAAGAATAAAACGATTGCAATACGATGTATATTTAGGAAACAACCAAACACGTTATAGATAGGGCGATTTTTCAAAGGTTGTTCGAGTGAGTAAAGAACTGAGAAGTCTACGCAGGCTCTATATACGCAGCGAAAATAGAGTCAGATTACCTCTACTCATAACATACTACCGCTAGCAGTCAAACGAACTCTGTGCACAGTTATAATACAGTGAACAACAATCGTTTATTCATTGGCATGATGCTGCCATGAACTAAGGTGAATTTTTCCCCACTTGGTTTCGGTAACACTACAGAATACTTAAGGATACAGAATTGAAAGAGCCGCTAAAATATCGAAATCCATCCCTCAGACGCAGCAAAATGCCGTCACTGGTCAGCGATATGCCGGAGCACCATTCGCCATTCAGCGCGTGGTAAATTACTTTCTCGCCTGCACCTTAGCAGACAGGCCTTTTGGCAGCCCGCACTCACAAACCCCGTCCCAAAGTCTCGCGCAGCCAATCAGATAACGCGTGCTCACACATCAAAGGAACCGCCAAGCTCCTCTATGCTTATCTATTCTATGGTTACACGTGTGAAGGTTAGGATATTTCTTCCTGTTTGTTGCTCACCTACAGTCGTTTAGGACGTGCCGATACCAATCTGGTCCACTTTAAAGCATACGTGTTTGAAGTCTAACATGCCTGAGAATGTATTTGCGTGTTCAGGAGTACAGATTCCCGACATTTTTTTTTCTCCGCGTTCGAGGCACAGCGCCTAGCGCCCCTCCCTCCCTTTTCATAAAGCAATAAAGTCTTACGTTCATATGTTAAATAACCTTCAGACCTAGGTTGTAAATTCAACTTTTTGCTGAGGGAATTCTTTAGTGAACTCGAGACTTTCGGAGGTTAGCATTTTCTAACAACGTGACTGATACCTGGTGGCGGAAATATGTAGAGTACTGGCTTATAGGTATAGACCTGAAAAATTCGCGAGTTCAATGACCTGCAGGTTAGACTCTACAGTCTTATGTACAGATATGCCGATATTAACTGCACATTGGTTGTCAGTTGTCACAATGGAAAGCGATGATTGGGCCAGCGTTCTCCAGGAGGTGTCAAACACCGTGTGGACCAATGGCTAAAGTTATATAAATACACGTGTTTTGAATTCTAGCTTGTCTCAAAATGAATCCGCGAATTCTTCAGGTCTGTACTTATAGGCTATAAAAAAACTGGAGTGTTATATGCCTATTACACTAAGGCGGCATGAAATTTTGTGCTACATCGAAAACCTGGTTTTACAGTCAGTATACCTTAGTCGTTTTTGGCCTCCTGTGTTTCCACCCCGTACTTTACATATGAAGTAGGCATCAAGCTTCATTGTTATAATTTTTATATGGGAACGATTAGTCTCATCAGTCGCTATGCATTACTACTCTTCAGGAAGAGAAATCGTTTGGTAGGGACATCATTTTTCTTACATGAACCAGGAAAAACTTTTATGAGAAGGGGAATTCATCTGTGGTATCCCATCATCGATTCACACATTGTTTTAGGGAGTAGAATGTTTAGCAATACAGAAGAATGTTTAGCAATACAGAAGCGAAATAGTGGCGCGTATCACGAGCTTCGAACACGCACGCCAGCAAAATAGCCTCACTGGCCAGCAACATGGCGAACGTCTCTGATCGATCAGCGTCTGGTGACTAACTTATCAAAGCCAGCCCGACCAGCAAGACATCTTCCTCTGCACGCGGTACCCAGTTGGACACAAGGCTCATTTTCATAGCCTCGCGGGGACAATCAGCGAACTGGTACTCCCAAATCAAACGACCTACCACGCCATTTCACTTCTGAATACTTACATACTGTGTGTTTAGGCAAAATCAACGATCAGAAAACTTTACGAGATTGAAAAATAAATGTATTATATTGACTGGCTCTATCAGAGGATAACGACATGTACAAAGAATAAAATTAACACAGAGTAGATACATACAAGATAAGAAATTGCGTGGCGGTTCCTTTTATACAGTCGTACCCATTCACTAAATGGCTGTGCTGTGCGACTCTCTGGAAACAGGACTTTGTGTCTGATTGGCTACTACGTGCTACGAAAAGTTCCGTATTAGCTGGGCTGCCAGTTGGCAAGCGAGTTACCAGACTCTGGTTGGTGAATAGCGTTCCGACATGTTGCTGGCCAGTGACGCCTTGCTGGTGTGTGCGGCTGGAGTTCGCGGAGTAAACGGCTATTTCCCTTCTGTATACTTAAGAGTATAAGGGTCAGTGACTCCCTCTGGAGGAAGGTTTCCGGGCACTTGAGGAGGTGTGGCAGTACCATGCTATAGTAGCCGAGCCCGGTTACCGCATTTGATCTTATAAAGGGTGGATGACACGTCTTTTATAGCCTCCCTCCACTCATGGCGACCCAAGGCTCCTCGTGCCACCCCTCGGTAACGTAGGTTGGGCTTCGCCGCCCGTATCCCTGTGGGAACCAGTTTCCTCGTGACTTGTAAGGGGTACCTGCCATGATGGCTTGGGCCGACACTTGGTACCTAGGCCAGACCACTTGGCATTCAGGCCGTTGGGACCCAATACTGGATTTTCATGGTGAAGAAAGTCTAAAGTATGGTAATGGTCAGTGACCGATGACGGCTCCTCCAACTGGCTGCTCTGTGGGTGGATGGTTGTGGTGGCGATGGCATGGAAGCGATGATGATAACATGGAAGAACTCTGGTACTTATGGGTCCAGATCTACAGAGTTTGATAATGACGGAAATCTTCCATTTCAGAGCAATGGAGGGTTTTTCCCGGGGAATGCGTACCATGGCGGAACTGGGGAAGCCTGCCACTCTATGTTGATCGCATATACCCTCTATCTTCCTGTGGGCGGTCCGGGTGGGATGCTGGGCATGCAACTGGCCTGTGATGGGTGTAAGGCTTATGCCCGGTGCGGCTTTAAAGGTACCCAAACCACAACCGGAATGTTCCAATAGGTAGCTTTGCCGCCTGGTGCACTAACGGGTGGAAGGGGCTGCCTTTGTTCGTCTGGCGCTCGCCATTGGTGGAGCGATCGGTCATTTAAAACCCACTAGTGCCATGGAAAATAAGTGGGAGCAGGGGCTGATCGGGTTGGCCCCACCAGAGGTTCTTTCTGGTGTTCCGATCACATTGAGGTTGGACTCGTGCTGGCAGTGGTTAACTCTGCATGCTGGAGGAGGACTAGAGAGATTCTCCCTCTTAAAGAAAGACTGGGTGGCAACCAACTGCGGTTGTGTCCTGGAGAGACACTAAGGGTATGGATAGAACCCTGGCCAGACAACATGCTTGGTATCTGAGTACGAGGGGCTGAGAGCCTTGTGGTAGGGCGTTTCTGGCTGTACTTGTGAATCAGGTTGGAGCACTGGATTGTCAACTAAGGTGCTAAGTTGGAACACCTGCGATGTGAGGGCGTGATCCCTCTCCCCCACCGATTGGGTGGTGGTAGCGATGCAAGTCCTGGTAACTAAGAGCTCTACATAAAAATACAAAATACGAAGGCTAGAACCATCTCCAACAGTTTTCTGAACGTTGGGCTACGATCAAGGGTGCCGCTCGCCAGGCTTCATCTCACAACATCATCACCGTGCAGCCCGCCTCGGACGGTGTCGTGAGCGCCGCAACTAGAGTGATGAGCGCATATTCTGCCTTGACGCCAGTGAAGGTCGTTTGCGAGTGCGGCGTCGACCAGGAGAGCGGCAACAACCAGAGTGTATACGGCAGCGACATGCAGGACCAACTCCTGGCATCATGGTCTAGGGAGCAAAATCGTACAATTACCGTACGCCTTTGGTGTCTGTTGAGGGAACACTGAACAGTGAATGCTACATCCAGAACATCATCCATCCCATTTTGTTGCCGTTCCTACAACGCCAAGGAGATGTTCTCTTATAGCTGGACCATGCCCGTNACAATGCCCGTGCACACACGACTCGTGTTACCCAACGCGCTCTCGAAGGTGCTCGTCAACTCCCCTGGCCAGCATGATCACACGACCTACCCCCAATTGAACATGTGTGGGACATGATTTGATGGCGTTTAGTGCGGTCTACAATACTAGAAACAAACCTCCACCAATTGCAACAACAGGTGAAATTAGCGTGGACCACTATTCCCCAAGATGACATCCGATACCTTTATGATAATTTATACGCACGACAGCAGGACTGCATCGCCGCTAAAGGAGGCTACACAAGATACTGACACTGTTATTCAAGATACTCTGTAGCCTCTGGCCATAGGTGTACGACCCTGTGATCATTATCATATACAGTGTAAATCTTGTATAATTTTTCAATACATCCTTCATTCATGTGGGAACATTGCGTCCGGGTGTTAATTTTCTGTTTTCCACCAGTGTATATGCATCTGTGTAAAGGAAAATAGGTTCAGTTGTTACATCGGTAACTTCTTGTTTTTAAAGATAATAGTGTAAAATAGAAAACTTCTCAGTTTTTAAAGCTTCTGAAGTGCAGTGAGTAGTTTATTGCAGAATGTTGCTGCTGAAATGAACTGAATAAAATACGTAAACATAAACACTAGTATATTTTATTCAACACTTGTATCAATTTAATGCATTTTAAAACTGTAGTGATAGGCAGTACTAAATTGCAACGTAGTTTTGAAAGTATTAAAAAAATGCGTGTCTCTTTAAAGTCATTCAGTAAAAATTCGTAACATAAAGAAATTAATAAAATAGAAATAAAAAAAAAGCGTCTAGTTTGTTTCTCCTTACAATTTTTTTTAATCGTGGCATTAAAAATAACCAAAAAAATAATACCATGTTCGTAAACAGCAAAATATTTTTGTAGGAACTATACCTGCAACCCTCCAAGACTGTTAAAATAGGGACAACTATTTGTAGGGTTTGTGGCTACCATCCAAATTTTGTTAAATATAGATGGTAATGCCTACAGAACATATTGTAATGGTCGGTGTGTCACATATCTGTGAAGTCATGACTTTCTACACAATAAAACGTTGTGATGACAAACGAGTCGGGTTCAAACTACAGTTTAAAATAGTATGCTCTACAATACTGTTGTGATGTCGTTACAGAGCTTACTGTGCACCCAACAGTAATGTATGATAGTGCTAACCATCTGTCCTGTGGCCATTACTGAGCGGCATGGTAGCCATAGCAGTACGTCTTCGTTCGACCGCCATCTTGTTTCGTCTATTATGATTCCCTCGTTGGCTGATAGGATGCAATGCTATTTTTACTTATTTTTCAGAACTTGAAAAATTCCTTGTGGTGGCAGTCAGCCTGGAACTGCCAGACAATGTGTTCGTAGACACGCCCTTAGACCACTCGGCTCTTGTGTCAGTTAGAAATTCGGGTTTTAAATGTATTTGTTAAGAAATTTTTAATTTTATTCAAAGCATAGCATGTTGTGTCTGCAGACTAATTCCAACGAGACGAATTCACAACGACGTAGCTTATTTATTTAATAAAATAATTTTCCTTTGTGTTATATATAATGTTTTTACTGTTCTGTGAACTGTTCTGTAAAATCTTGTGTGCTCATTTCTTTCAATGTAGAATGTTCAATTATCTGTTTGTTTTCAGAATATTTATTTAATAATATTTTGTTACTAAAAAACTTTAAGGTTAATTTGGTAGTATGAAATGTCTATCAAAGCTTTCGAGTTACCAATTAAATTTTTATCGAACAAATTTATTTTATGTTGATGTGAAACAATTTCTGCATCCGAATTCAATTTATTGAATTCAATGAAATGTTTGATCGTGTGAAATGGCCTTTAGGCAGTAATAAAGACGGCTTTCTCGACTCTGTGCACAGGCGTGTTCCGTAGTATGGCACAGGGAAATGCACAGAGCTTGTGAATCCGGCTCAAAACGGAAAAGAGTAGAGAGAAATGACCGAAGATGAAAACGGAGGTGCTGCTGCAGTTGGTTCGTGACTTTCAGAAAACGCATATTGCTTCTCCTTCTTGCACTTTTTTCTTAACGGTTACGCTAAATTGGCGGTTGACCTCCCTCACAATTTGCAACGTGAAATTGCCTCCTGAACGTTTTTTGCTACAATGTGCAACAGTCTGTCTCAGAAGCCGCCGTCGGATCAACGAACACCCGAGTACGCAGAAGTGCAACTGCGCGTAGTAAAACTGTATATAAAAAAGCGGAAAAGTATTGATAAAAAAAAACTCCCCAGAACTCTCCGTAAAATTACAGACACGTTGCGTTTTTAGTAACCGACTTTTTGGAAATGTTCACAAAACTACACGTGAATTAGTCAAAACCTATCCATATATTTGCTAGATAGTTTATCTGTTCTTCCTGTTTAAAAGAAAAGAGAATATGAAAATTTTCAGTTTTAGTTATGCGTAGAGACGTGCAATATTCGCGTCATTATTTTTTTGGGAACATGCTAGACTTTAAATCTCTGTAAACCTACCTGAGCGCAACTCGTGACTTCATTTGCTGCTTTAGTATATAAGGCGTCATTAACCTGTGTCGCCGCTATACTGGAGATTGATTGATCAACCGTTGAGCCTTTACTGTTGGCTTAAAGCGACCTTGGTATGTGTCACACAATTTGCCGGTCAATGAAGGAAGTCTGACGAACATACAACATCTTGGAGTTTAGTCTGCTGGTGCGAAATAACGCGAAATTCGCATGTACCTAGTTATGCGGGAGTATTATTGTGTATAAAAAATAAATAAATATATATTTTTTAGGACGATATTTGAACACGAATCAAGAATTTAATCAGAACCCGCTATTCCTATCGCATACGTACGACATTCTTGGGGCATTGTGAGGTAAAAATACCTACGTTATTTCATAAAATGTGACCTACGTAACTCTTTCAGTGCCTACAAATGTATGGGTATTTTAAGTGCTGCTGACTGTTATAGGTAGGATCTGATGCTGCTTTCTGACGTTTGAACGAATCGTTCTAGTTAGCGTGGATACACCAACTTCCGCAGAAACAATAATCTTCTCGTTAATGTGCCGAAGAAAGATTCGTGTCAACTCGGCATTGTACGTTCCTGAAACCCGAATATGTAGAAAATACGGATGCGTTCCGTATGTCATGTCGTATTTACTGAGCTCGGCTCCAGTTTTTCGACATTACCGTGTGTGTTGTCGTATATTAAGGGCGGTGCCTATTCGTGAAATGGTGGGGTTTTATATTATATGTTAAATGATTTTAGGCGCATTTCGGCCACCTTTACAATATCGCCTTCAAATAAAAAACACATTGGGCAGAGAAGAGCCATACTACAAAAGAACAAGTAGAAATAAATTAATGAGGGTTTGTATTTTGGTGTGTTTACAAGCCTTAATTAGCCCGCAATTTTAAGGGTATTACATTTTTTACTAAAAGCCTTATTGTAGAAATGTGGCTGAACAAGGATGGAAAAAGTGTCTTTTTTTAACCGATATCCTGAACGGTGGCCGAGACATGCCTAAAATCATGTACAGTGAAATAAAAATTATAAAATAAAGCGCTGAAGTCCGAAACACGTCGGGCAAGTCGGAAGAGTCCATTGCTGCTGCACTAAGGGGTGGGGTTGTTCAGTCCCGCAGTGAGAGCTGCCGTGTGCGGTTGGGCGAGAGCTGCTCCGCGCGTGCATATTACCTGTCGGAGAAACATTAGGCGCGTTGCGCAGTATTTAACAGCGCGGTAGTAGAGAGCGATGTCATCCGTTTGGTACGTACAGCGCCAGCAGTGTCAAGTGGATTCCCTCCTTCCGGCGGCGAGAGTTCGGGTGAGCGCTCCCCTGCTCTTCCTCAACCACGTTCCTTCCCGGAAAGTCTTTCACTTGGCCGGTCCCGTACTAGGCAGACGCGTCAACAGTAGGTGTATTTCCACAAAAAATGACCGTGATTGTACGGAAACTTCTGTACCACGAACACAGAGTACATCAGAATACAGAGGTGAAGCAGCCGCTCGCACCGCGAACCCCGGCCGCACACGCCAGTGACATGCCGGAACGCTGTTCGCCAATCGGCGCCTGGTAACCTACTTGGCACGCCGGCAATCTAGCCAACAGGGAAACGTTCGCAGCATCCAGTCGCCAATCAGACACGAGACCCGTTCCCGTAGCCTCAGGGCAGCCAATCAGAGAATGTGTACGCACGCCTCAAAGGAACCGCAACGTCATTTTCGTCTCTGCGTACCTACATATACTGTTGTGATGTCACGTGCGAACGCCGGTTCCGTGTTTATGAAGCTTGGTGCTGTCGAGCTGAAGATAACTGCTTCCAGTGACGTCCCCCATCAGTTTCGAACAGTGTAATTACGTCACTTATGTCCGCTATTACTGGAACGCTATTTCGATTGGCCTCTGCTTTTCCTTCTGCCACCGCGTATTAGCCCGCGCCACATTTAACACCTTTACACCGCTAAATAAAGTTTATTAACGGGTGGCTGTCAGCGATTGGAGTGCCTAGTTGATTATCTCCTAGTCAAATATCCTTTATTAAAAGGTAATCAAATCTACATCGTTCATTTCAGTTGTTATATATAAATGTATATATATATATATATGTGTGTGTGTGTGTGTGTGTGTGTGTGTGTGTAATCCCGGCAGGGTCACATCTGGATTTTCGGACGTGTGAATCGTTACGGACGATCCAACTGGTCGGCGGGTTTTCTCGGGAATCTTCCGTTTCACCCTCACTTGCATTTCGGCACTGCTCCATACCCATCTCGCTTCACCATCATCGGCTCTCAAGATCTCGCTGTTAAGAGCCGCCCAAGCCTACGCACTTTACGATATTTAGATCCTGTCAAGAATAAACGAATTAATGAAACTACACCGAGCAAAAGGTTTTGTCGACTCAAAGAAAGTTTTTTTTTTTTTTTTGGCGCAACCAAATTATTTGTTTGTATAGGGACAGTGAAATATTTTATTGTTGAAACCAAATTATTTGGTTGTCCTTGCTTGGTTGCTGCAAACAAAGATTTGGTTCGCACAACTAAAGAGTTGTTTGCATCTACGTACATCAAACATTTTCAGTTAATATAAAAAAAACTGCAAGACCGACCGAGATTCGATCTTAGACCACCTGCACCGGCGCGCTCTGCATTAGCATCCTCTGCTAAAGTGACCACTGAGAAAATTAGAATGTGTTTAAATACACACAGTAGAATACTAGACCAAGTACGCAAATAAGTTTTGCAAGTTTCACAGTGTTACTCTTTGGTATCCTGTTGAACTTATTTTACTAGGATGTATATGCCATCATCAATAAGTGTACAAACAAACACTGTTAATATCCCGTCACAAAAAAATACAAACTCTCGCTCTGTATTTTCGAACGAAGGGCAATAAAATGAGTGNACACTGTTAATATCCCGTCACAAAAAAATACAAACTCTCGCTCTGTATTTTCGAACGAAGGGCAATAAAATGAGTGGCCAAACAAATATATACGCATTTGATTCAACAAAATATTTTGCGACAGTCTAATTTCTTTTTGGCCAAACACAAAGATTTGGTTAATTCAAGCGTGCATTTTGTTAGATGAACGAAATAAACTTTGTTGCTTGTCAAGTTTTGTTAACCGAACACAACATTTTGTTGGGGCAACAAAATATATCTTCGCCCCTACACAAGCACGTATTTTGGTGGCTGGAACAAACCTTCTCTCAGTGTGCATCCACGCTAAATTTGTTNTTTCGCCCCTACACAAGCACGTATTTTGGTGGCTGGAACAAACCTTCTCTCAGTGTGCATCCACGCTAAATTTGTTTTTAGCTATGGGGAAATTGTTCTTTTAAATGTAGCCCAAGATATACCCACGAGAATAGTGTTCTGAATGTCAACCGGAAATATACAGGATGATTCTAAAATCATGGGACAACAAACATTGAGGGGTGGTAGAGCTCACTAAAACAAACAATTATTGTATAGGAATATATGGGCGGGAGTGACGCGTTGAGTCACAAACACAAAAACATAGCACGTTAACGGAAACATAAAATGTTCATTAGCAGCATACTTAACGAGTGATTCCGTACAGAAAATGTTAAAACAGTTGCTGGAAATGCATCCACCAACAGTCACGCATGCTTGGCGACCTCTACATATGGCGTGATTGGCTGACAATGGTGGCGTGCGTGAAATACCCGGCGTATTTGAATCTGTTCGC
>NQII01005292.1:123934-140286 GCA_002778355.1 Clitarchus hookeri | reverse complement strand
GGGGGGGGGGGGATTGTTGCTAATGGAGACATGGGAATTTTAATTTATTCCACTCTTAAAAAAAACGGCTGTAAATTATTTCGCAAATTCTCCATTATCTAATCAGACGGAATTATCGCAGGAAGAAGACTTTGAATGCATGATGGCTGACGGGAAGACTAATTCGAAAGAAGTGTTCTACAACTTTAGGAGTGAGTTGTGTGCGCGAGGGAAGAAGCGAAAGTATTGGCGCTCTGGAAATGTTGGAAGTGGAAATGCCTTTCAAGGAACGCAGCGGAGCGTGGAGTCTATACCGCGCCTTTTAAGCAGAGCGTAATTACGTCAGCTTGGCCGCTCGCTGATGAGGCGGCCACGCTACATTACATTGTCTTATAAAATAATTAGGTCGGAGCGCAGAACAGAAGTGACGTGGCATTTTTTTTTTTTTGTGAGCGTGNTAGTTCACCGAGTACCTTGTCTGACTCGTATTCGGGAGATCGTGGGTTCGATTCCAGCCGACTCCACCAAGGGGTGGTTCTTCCCGTAGAAAAACGTTGTATCTTCCCCGACTCCTCACCCAACCAACCACGTTCCACTCTGTCCCTGATTCTTTTGGGTGGCCAACCAAAGGCCAGACACGCTTTCTCATCACCCCTACCTACACTTGTGTCTTTTCTGGGAAATGAAGGGATGATAAGATAATTCCTTTACTTTTCCTGTTAATTTCCTCTTGCTTTCTTTTGGCCTTTGACTTGCTATCGGGGTCACGAAATATTTCCACCTCCTTGATTTTATTATAAAATTTATACATCCTGGTAGTATGAAGTAGTGATGTGGCACGATATAACCTGCCATTGCCCAGATCCTCAAGATTTCCGGAATCTAATCTACTAGATAAATATATATACACGCACACACACACGAGGACGAGGACTTCTTCAGAAGTCATGGTAACTATGGTTTATCTCCTGCAAATGAGAAAATGACTGAACAAAGGGAAATGTACTATGTACAGTTGGAAGTGTGTGGCATGTACGTTTTAAAGGTGACACCACATGTGGTATGAATGCAGTAATGTCCTGCAAAGGAACAAAGACACAAACACATCTGCTTGAAATAACCGTTTAAATGATATACTCCCGTACAAACTTTATAGACGCATGTGAACGTGTACGTATACGAGTTGTTTAACATCCTTCAAAGTTATCTCCGGGGTCTTCCACGGTTCGTTGCCAGCGATGAGGCAGACATCGTCCAGCGATGAGGCAGACATCGTCACAGCATTTCGACGAGGGGTGGCGCACATTGACGGATCTCATGCAGCCGATGGTTTTCCCCAAGGAAACAGCTTTCTATATCAGATGACAGAAGAAAAACTACAAAAGTGTGCTTTGAGAGATTTAACAGGAAGTGAAAATATTCATTCCCGTAAAACCACAACATAAAGGGGCTGCGGTGGCGTAGTAGTTAGACTACCTGGCTCCCACCTAGGCGAACCGTGTTTGATTCCCGACGGGGTCCCTCCCGGATTTTTACATGTGGGAATCGTGTCGGACGATGCCGCTGGTTGGTGGGTTTTCTCGGGGATCTCCCGTTTCCCCGCCCTTTCATTCCGGCGCTGCTCCATACTCACCTCCCTTCACTCACATCGGCTCTCACGACCGATGTTAAGAGCCGCCTAAATGTCTTCACTCACTCGCCCAAATGAGTGTATTCCGTTTCTACATATAACTGAATCAGAACTGCCAAGTTAATTTTTTTGAGGACTACACCAGAGTATATCTTAAACTGTGCCACTGTTCTTGAAAACAAAATCCTCGTTTACAATTTGTTTTGCTAGTGTTTGACATAATCTTATAAGAACACTACAATAGAGCGGTAACGTTATTTCTAACTAAAAAAAATTGTTTTTTTTTTGTTATACACATTCGGTATGGCACAATTGATTGTTAATCCTTTCACATAATAAAGGAAATTTTTTTGGTGGAAAGATCAACTCGGTACCACACTCACCGATGACTTAGCCTATAATGAGCGTTGTAGAGTGCAATAAGCCTGGTCGATATCGTTTCGACCAATGGGAATGTGGTGGGTGGGAGTACAGATACCAAAAGAGCTGTTGAGGTGGTGTACATGAGCCAGTCACCTCTGAATTGTCTAGAATATCTGTAAACGCGAAAATATTTCACGACTAATTATACTCGAAATGCATTTAGCATTTTCGCAACCGGATGATTTTAACTGCCACGCGTCTTAGGTGTCTGCTTACGAGTCACGGACGTTCAAGGTCGTAGTAACTTAATTCCGATTGGTGGATTCGCGTGAGAAAACGTCTTCTTGCAAAGACACGCGGACAGTAACCAGAGTAAATGCCGTCCACGGGAAACAGGGCACTTTTTGGAAGACCTGATCAAGATTCACTTGTTCGGACTTTGAGGATTCTCCAGCCACACGTAAAATTAACATTACCGCGGGCCTGATAACTTAGTTCATGAGTCGGTCAAGTGAAACGTTGAAATTATTAGAAAAATAAATATTTTACAAATTTGCTGATTTTCGCACTTAGGTGTACTAAAACGTAAACAGAAAGCAAAAGAAATAATTTGAGTTTTGACAAATGTTTGCCTAACACTATTAATTCAATGTTAATACATGGAACTACTTTTCCCCCGTCATTACCAACTTTACTGGGCACACGCAACTCGATGTGCCCGTTAAACATACTGTACATGACCTAACAAACGAGCATCACCATTCGTACCAACCAACTTCCTAAATACCCCCATAGCATCACCTAACTCAAACTTGAGCTTACGTCTAGAATACAATACAGGAGAAGGTGAAATAGTAATAACAGAANCTAACTCAAACTTGAGCTTACGTCTAGAATACAATACAGGAGAAGGTGAAATAGTAATAACAGAATTTGAAGTAGCGACAAGCTCATTTATAGCAAACGTCTTCCAACATATTATGTCTCTTGAATCTACTTGACTCAAGTAAATTAACACCAGTCACTGTGCTGTTACGTGGATGCTTGTTAAGCATAATTCGTGTACACCAGATCCATCGTGTGCAGTCATTCCTTGTAGAGCAAATCTAAACATGAAACTTAACAGTCTGTAGCTTTCTTTTGCTGTAGTGACTTGCTTCACGAACACATTATCGTCCTTCAAAAGAGCTCGCTTCATCGCGAACAGTTTTTTATAACTACAGCATCACACGTAGGGTATTGAGGTCTGGCTTGCGTTTAAATCTTTCCTACCGTAAACGTGCACAGACTTCAAGAGAAACGATTCCAGCGGGAACGATCGTCTCTGACGTGCGTTCCCGCAGTCTCGGAGACTCTTCCTCGTGCTCGAGTTGTTAAGGTTTCCGGCGGTAGGGGCGCGCAGGTAGGCGGGGCACGAACCACCACCGGCCGCGCGGTGGCCTTGTCCGCGGGGTGAGGCACGCACGCACGCACGCACGCGAGGTCACACGCGCGAACACAGGTGCGTGACCGGGGCAGGCCCGGCCCGCCAATCGAACACTGGCTGGACGATGGTTGGTCGCTGGAGAGTGGAGAGGGGAGATCTGCGTGAACCCATGAAGAGTGCGGGGAAATAGGAAAGGCGCCCGTGAAACGACCGGAGGCTCTTTCTTTCGCTCTCTTCCTCTCTCCGTCGCCAGGGGCGTGCAAAGTGCTCGGCGGGTACGGTTAATTCTACTCGGGTTGGGCAGATCAATGTTAAAAAGTTTGGCAACCAAAAATTATCGCCATTAAGTAAGCGCTAGTGTCACATGTGTACCAGATTTTCTCTATTTTCTACGTTAAAATTTTTTAATATTTATTAATCAAATATAAAATAACTTCGTAATAAAGTAATATCTTCTTATTTTATTAATCACGTAGCTTAAAAATTTAATTAAAAGTTACCTTTTGGAACACTGCGCACCTAGCGGCGGAAATGTTCAATATGTCAAACTCTCCCATAAGAAATCACGTTTTGTTCCTAATCTGAGTAGAATAAATCTTACAGCGGGCAGGTCTTTGGAAATTACAACAGTTTTCAAATACTCTGGCTACAGTTGTTTATTCGTCGGCTGTCGTCACATTGCGAGGGGTTCATTTATCCAGTTTGGTTGCACGTGAATCGGTCAACCTTTTTTTCTGCCCGAATGTGAGTAAGTGAAGAGATTTGGGCGGCTCCTGACATCGAGGTCTTGAGAGCCGATGAGGTGAAGTGAGGTGAGCGTGGAGCAGTGCCGGAGTGAAGGAGCGCGGGAAACGGAATATCCCCGAGAAAACCCACGGACCAGCGGCATAGTCCGGCACGATTCCCACATGCAAATATCCGGGAGCGGCCCCGCCGGGAATCGAACCCGGTTCGCCTGCAATCGTAATCACTTATTGCTGGTACACTGTTCTATACATCCTGCGAGTCTGGATTGATTCGGGCCATTCTTTCTGGGTGTTGCAATTTTCGCAAACAATATTGCATATCAAGCACGAAGTATCAATTATGGAGATGCTACTAAAATCAATGATTATGGTCATAATGATATATCGGCATACATAACATTAAATATTTCTGAGCATGCTAGTTACACTCTTGGTACATTAATAATAATTAATGCTTGTGGTTTCTTTCTTTTTTTCTTTCGGAAAACGGTTTGTTTGTATAACTGATGGAGATAAATTAATGCTTCATAATAAATTTACCTGCTTGAATCATATGACTATTAAAGGGGTTTGTGAAAGTTGTGTATGTAACCTGATGTGTATGAACTTCGTGCCCATGCTATACAAGGGTCCTCACTGCCTGGATTGCTGTAGTGTTCGTGTGTAGACAATTATTGGTGGAGACTGGCAATATTCGCGAACTGCACACCATCTGTACGCCAGACTTACTGTCTTCTGCACAACGGAGCTTCAGATATTTGTTCGTTGGCTCATTGATTACTGCCTCAGTGGGAAGTCATTTCTTACTTTAGTCTGGGCTCCATGTAATTTAGCCTTTCGTNTTGGCTCATTGATTACTGCCTCAGTGGGAAGTCATTTCTTACTTTAGTCTGGGCTCCATGTAATTTAGCCTTTCGTGTACTGTTGACTTATTGTCACATTACGCAAACTAATTTATAATGGCATTATTATCAAAGTTTAAAGTTGGCGTATTAGTTTTATACCTCGCACAGTTATGCTAAAATAGGCTAAATATGACCGAAACTCTGATTCCGAATCACGTTGTTCTCATAACTAAACCTCTTGTTAACCACATAAATCTATTGATCCATAATCTGAAGCAGAAGNTCATAACTAAACCTCTTGTTAACCACATAAATCTATTGATCCATAATCTGAAGCAGAAGAACGGTTTACCAGTAATTTACTTACAGGGAAGAACAATGGGTCTTAAGCATGGCGGTGTACAGCACCGGTCAAAAATAACATTCCTTTGCATCACTTGCAGTACACAATCGTCTATACTGAGTCTTAACGAGTTAAATCGAGCCTGAGTTTTGGTGACGTCTATCAGCTACAAAAGCATGACGTTTCAGTCCGTTCGGTCAACGCGTCCGTTATCGTGGACGCGTTGCACTTGAGTGATATTCATGACTGGTGCTGCACACAGCAAGGCCCAACGCTTTGGGAGTCATCCTCGTGGCTAATCTGATTCGTGGAATTCCCCACGCCTTTCTGTCGCGAATGGTTCATGCTAAATCATCGAGCACGCAGCGCGTTGGTCACTGGTTACAGGACAAGTGCTGAACACACGCACAAGGCATACGAAAAATAAAAAACATGACCGTGATTTTCGAACTCGGAAATGAATGCGTGACCGAACGGGTTAAACTCACATAGTTACACACTGTGACTAAGAGGATTAAAGCGAAGCCCCTTGTGTCATGGCCGTGCTTTGTCGCTGTCGCTCCGCCGACGAGGGACATGAGATACCCCCAGAAAGGGAACTGCCTTCGCTATTTCGCTTCTGATATGATTACCTAGATATATTTGAGACCTGCAAAATTCGCGGTTATTATTTCAAGACAGGCTACACTTGTGCTTTTGCATTGCGATTGTCAGTGGATTACTGTTTGTCCGGACACGCCCCCGGGCGGCTTAGGACCAATAGGAATCCACCAACGAGAGGCCGGCCCAATCCCATTCAACCAAGGCAATAAGGGTCCCCACTGCTGCAGAAATCAATAAAACGACCGCACCTACTAGGATACGCATAGGACGGTGAATTTAGCGTTCTGCCAGAAAATAACACGAATTTTTTGGCAGGTCCCTACTTCCAACTTTCCTGAAACCATGCTGAAGTTACACTTTCAGGCTATTACTCCGCCTCAGGCAAACAAAGCTTAGCCAAGTCTCGAAAATTACACCAAAATGACAGCGCACCGCATTTTTACGCAATCAGTTTAATTATATTTTGCATGACAACTATTTATTACTAGGTGTTACCAACACACATATTTTCTATCGGCTCTTACTTGTGTTTATTATAAATGAAATATTATAATTTATAAATAAAATATAAGAAGTTTAATTTAGTCAAAAATAAGGCCTTTACGTTTGCAAAATTATTAAAAAAACATTTGTGATATATGACGTATTTAGGAAACAATAGCCTATAAGAAGTCATATTCGGGGTGATTTTTCAAAGGTTTAATTTAAAAGTGTGAAGATGCCGTGAATATACTATATTCTGCGTTTCGCTAACAACAGGAGATGAACCTGCCAGACGTCTTACAAAAGAGTAGGCACTCTCTCAAACCGAGGCATAACCAGTCAGTCCCTCAGAATCCAGCAGCCAATTAGACAATGAGTACAATATCTTCAAAGGACCACCACGCCAGCACTTCGGAATAGGTAAGACTACAGAAGTGAAATCAAGTCACGGCTCCTTTGACGTTCGTATTGGCCGCACGGGGTTCTGGAACATACTTTGGCCTGATCGGCTCCGTGCTGCGGAAGGTTCCTTATTGGTCGGGCTGTCGGCTGGCAAGTAGGTTACCAGGCGCTGATTGGTTAACGGTGTTCCGGCATGTTTGCAGGCTAGCGAGGTAATTTTACCGACATTTGCGGCTGTAGTTCGCGATATAGGCTGTTGCTTAAGTTCTGTAACTCTTGGTTACCTATTCTTGGGCAAACGTGTTTATGCTTGCATTTCCCCAACCTGAGTCCATGCTGCCACTGCACTGAGAAAAATGACTTGTTGAATAAAACAAAGTATGTTTGGCGCAAAAACCAATTAATTTTTCGTATAGGGGAAATAACATTTTTTTGATACTGAAACCAAATTATTTTGTTGTTCTTATTTGATGTAGGACCGTGGTGGTGTATTGGATAGACTACTCGCCTCCCACCTAGGCGAACCGGGTTCGATTCTCGGCGGGTTCACTCCCAGATTTCCGCATGTGGGAATCGAATCGTGCCGGACGATGCCGCTGGTCGGCGGGTTTTTCTCGGGTATCTCCCGTTTTCATTCCGGCACTGCTCCATACTCACCTCGCTTCACCCTCTTCGGTTTTCAAGACGTCGATGTTAAGAGCGGCCCAAATCTCTTCACTCACTCAATTATTTGGTTGCACCAAACTGTAATATTTGATTGCTGCAACTGAAGATTTATTTGGTTCTACGTACATAAAACAGTTTCGTGTATTATGTCAAAGCAAGAGTGAAACAAACCTAAGTTTCGAACCGTGACCATTTGCTCCCGAACACTACGCCCTAGTGACGTCAGCTAAAGTACCTTCAGGGGAAATGGGAGTGATTTAAATACATACGTTTCAAATACAGAACCACGTAAGTAAATAAATATTTCATGTTTAACAGCTTTAACTTTAAGATTTTTCTAGAATTTGTTTTATTGGGATGTTTATGTCATTATTAATCATCAATGAATGCGCTAGCAAACACTGCTAAGATTCTAATTATCCCAAAACTTTTAAACAAATTTTTGAACTGTATTTTCGAACGAAGGCATTCAAATGAGTGGCCAATCGAAGATGTACAGTTTAGTTAATTAAAAATATTGGCGACAGTCTAATTATTTTTGGGCCGACGTACAGGCTTTGTTTATTAAAGTTCGTATACGTTTAGATGGACGATATTAAGGCGCCCGCCTGCCTGCATCGTTGCTTGGCCGAAGAGCGCGAAAGCTATAAGGGTTACACTGGCACGTACTACTAGAGCGCCATCGCCGCTACGCGCAGAGCTCTAAACTGGCGTGCAGTGTTCTCGTAGTGCTGAGTGTGACCCTATCATTAAATTAATGAAACGTATGTAGCAAAGTTCAATAGAGACTCCTATTGTAAATTTGCTCGTGTGCGGGTAGTATGTTTTAAGATAGGGCGGTCTGAAAAAGCAGTTATTAACTATATTTTGGGCGACTCGAAAATAATATTCACAGCATGCGTAATGACTTTAAAGTATCATTCCTTCCTCATGTGGGGAATGATTTATTTTCGTATGTATGTAAGGATACTGGGGGCACGTTAAATAGTTTCATCAAGAAAACCAGTATTTCAAACACTCTACAACGCAGTTCAAGCGCAAGGCAGGCGGAACCCTTAACTTTGCTTCTTTTAAAGTTTTATTTACTCAATGAAATATTTTTTTGGGGTACTAAATATATATGTATAGACATCTTGCCGGCTGGAACAAACCTTTCTCTCAGTGTTCTCGCGTTCTCAGTGAGCGTATTAATCCGCCTTTAGAGCTGCCTCTCCGGCCCCCCTGCCCAGTCTAGGCTTCTGCGCCGGTCGGCGGGGCAACTGCAGTGCACCGCTATCACGCAACCCTGCGGAGTCGACCTTCGTGCGGCGCTGGAAGGATGCGAGGCTTCGGCGCACGGCACGGAAACCTCCTGAGTACTGAAGCAAGCGCTCGGCTCACATCAGGGGACGGAGGGGAGACACAGAATTTCACGCAATTTTCGCTCGTCCGGCCAGTTCGCAACACCTGCGGAGATCCGCGCTAATTGCAGTTCTCCAATCAGCGCCCGGCAACGTACTTGCCAGTCGGCGGCCCAACCAATAAGGAAAGCTTTCGCGTCATGCGTTAGCCAGTCGGACGGAAGTCTCGTCCCAGAGTGTCGGGCTGCCATTTGGCGAATGGGTGCGTCGTACCCACTTCGAAAAAACAGCCACTTCACGTCGTTTCTGCGACTTTGCCGTCGCGTACGTGCTGGAGTGGAGAGAGNTACCCACTTCGAAAAAACAGCCACTTCACGTCGTTTCTGCGACTTTGCCGTCGCGTACGTGCTGGAGTGGAGAGAGTGGAGTGGAGAGATTTGGGCGGCTCTCAACAGCGAGGTCTTGAGAGCCCATGAGGGTGATTGAGGTGAGTAGGGAGCAGCGCTGGAATGCAATGGCGAGAGAAACGGCAGATCCTCGAGAAAACCCGCCGACCAGTGGCATCGCCCGGCACGGCTCCCACGTGCGGAATTACGGAAGCGGCCCCACGGGAATCGAGGTGGGAGGCGAGTAGTCTAACCACTACACCACCGCGGCCCCCTGAGTTGAGATAATCGCTATTTTAATAGGGGGGCAACTCTCAAATACATTTTTCCAAAGGCCTCAGAAATCTTACAGCCACCGCTGCAGAGAGACGAACTTGCCGGACGCCTTGTAGGCTCAACAGGAACTCGATCACAACATGGCCCCTTCCAGACACTCGTGCAGTTAATCAGTGACTAACGTCACTCCACCTCTGTATGCTTGTCTATTCTGTGTTCCTCGCGAGCCAGTAATTTCCTGGGGACTGGGATGAGGATTTTCATGTGGCGGCGTGGCGGATATTGCAGTGACGTGAGTGTTTTGTCGTAGTGATCCCGTTTCATTTGTTCGCTTCTCCTTCCCCGTCTCACATAATAAACTCCAGTTTGCCCAGAAAATACACGGACGGGGTAGCCGGCTGCTCTTGGCACCGCTCTCATTTTATCTATGCTGATACTTCGTCAAGCAGGAACAATGGACAGTAATTATTACGAGGGCGTGGTTCATGAGCAAACACTGAACCATTTGATGAAAATTTACAAAGTTTTAGACAAGAATATAGAACAACCAAGAAACGGAAATCCCAGATAATATTTTTGCTTAATTTATGAACAAATATTTAGCCAGTGTGTAATGCCGAAAATTTGCATGTGTTAGTGCAACGTAATATATCGAGCTAAAGTTATCTAACATTCCGTCAAAATATTTGCTCTCGAAGTAGGCAGAAAGTGATATTTAGGATTGACCTTTCTTGACTTTCAGAAGTCTGTGGACTTCAATTAATGTGTTCAGCGTTAATTTATGCACCACGCCCTTTAAAATTATTTTTAATTCATGTAAGAATCCGGACCCTATCCTGGAGTTAGAGAGACATATTAAGGGGATAGTATGGAAGACCGCATGTAGAAACCAGACCACGCGAAGAAACCATTCCTGCAATCAGGTCGTCTTTCCTTAACCTCTAGTTTCATGAAAGCTAGTTGAGTGAAGTGAGTGAGTGAAGAGGTTTGGGTGGCAACAGCGAGGTAACAGCGAGGTCTTGAGAGCCGATGAGAGTGATTGAGGTGAGTATGCAGCACCGGAATGAATGGGCGGGGGAAACGGGAGATCCCTGAGAAAACCCACCGACCAGTGGCATCGTCCGGCAAGATTCCCACATACGAAAATCGGTGACCCGGCCGGAGGCGAGCAGGCTAACCGCTCAGCCACCGCGGTCCCAAAAGCTGGTTGAGAATGATAACTACTCGAGTAGTAATCATGGTCGTTGAAGTCATGCTACTTCCTCGCAAGCATAAAATAACTGCCTATCAGGAAACAAATATTTTTTCGGCAAGTTTATTATTAGGGCCAACTGTTTTTCGCGAAAATATTTACGCGAAGGCTAGACTTCAAAATCCTATGTCCTCCTTTGGCTATTGGCCGATTCTCTTTGTGCGAAGACAGTCTTTTGCATGAGTGAGCCAATCAGAACTAAGTTTCCCCGATACTGACCGTCCGTGATTTGCGGGTAGACAGATAAGACGCGTAACAATTAAAATAATCCAAACAAAAAATTCGTTTTGAACTAAAGTGCGTTGGAACACAGCTTGTCCTGAAATATTTTCGCGAAAAACAGGTTCCCGTACTTATTATATATATATACATATATATTTTTGATTAACAAAGTAGAGCGATTTCGGCGGCTCTTAACATCGGGGTTTTGACGGCCGATNAGAGCGATTTCGGCGGCTCTTAACCTCGGGGTCTTGACGGCCGATAAGGGTGAAGCGAGGTGGGTAAGGAGCAGAGCCGGAATGCAAGGGCCGCCCACCAGCGACATCGTCTGGCGAGATCCCCTCGCCCGTATAACCAAGGAGCGGCCACGCAGAGAATCGAACCTGGTTCCCTTTGGTGGGAGGCAAACGCTCTAGCCACTGTACCACAGTGGCCCCCTTTAGATTAACAGTTTGATTCGCTACGTCACGTGCATTTATTTTCAGTGAATAGATTTTACAGCCACAGAGCACTGCGAAGAGCCTCTTTCATGTGGACGGTGCCTTGACATCTAGAAAAACACGAAACAATAATTTTTACAAAAACGTATAAATTTATTAATTTCATTTCTTCTTGTGAATGTCTTACTTCATGTGGCCAGATGTTTCTTTTGTGCCCAATTTAAATAACAAGTGTGTATCTTGAGTGCATGCAGTATCTTCTGAAGTGGGCATATATTATGAACGATTAAGTACTTTGTATGGCTCTAAGTTTCACCGCGGGACGTCAGCTAAAGTAACAGAAAAGTGAGATAGTAAGTAATATGATTCATGTTTTTGGGTTTTTTTTTGCAAATATATATTAGGTACATGATTAGATTACACCTTCGATTGCTTTGATTCATCTTTTTTTTTTGCACATGAGAATCAAGAACGTTGAATTACCGGACTAACAAAATTCTAGGCGTACCAGTCATAGAAAAATATTTTATGTGTACACAACAGAAAATGAAAGTATGCATATCTGCAAATATAAGGAAATAGTATCGAAACTTACCTAGACTATTTCACTAAGAATCGCCGGTTCAGTTTATAAAGAGTTATGCCTAACTTGTTTCGCTAAATTTCTGAGATGCGCCTGCTTGCGAATAAAATTTAACAATTCTCCACGTCAGTTGACAAGTTGAAAACTGTTGGTTGACGTTCTGTGCAATACCGAAAACGGGTTTTTACGAATGATCTTTTAAGCCAGTCATACGTGAAAGTGTCTAAGGGCGTAGCTCAAGAAAGAGTCTTGATTAGGTAGAGCACAGCAATATAAGATGGAGTTTATTGAACATAAAGATTATACAATAACTATTTACGTGACTATTGATCGGGGGAGCTTAAATTGAATACCAAACTGCTTATTGATTATATTAAGATTTATTGTAACCTCACGCCATTACTAGTACAGTCTAATTGGAAAGTCCCAACCTTGTTCATGTTTCCGGAGGCTGTTTCTAGGAGGCGGTTAACGACGGCCGGACACACCCATCTTCAGTGGTATTCTATCTGGTCGGGTCGACGACAAAAGACGCCGCTCCCAGTGTTACGCTGGCCTATATCGGGCGCGTTGTTTAATATATTTCGTCCCCGTTTACTGGCCGGTAGAGGGGATTTCTGCAACTGTCTTTCACAAGGTGTTGTTGCAATCACGTTCGTGCCCTGGTTTAATGTTTGGAGGTGTAATCGTACAGGCAGTTCAGCTAAGGCCTGATCACTTCATAACAGGGTGTGTTCCTGGGTAATTTTTATATACGGTATTTTAAAGTTATACAGTGACATGGATCATTCCTTTTACATTATGCCATAAGATTATAAAACTGCGTCTTAAAGTCACCAGTTACGCGCTATGCGACTGCAATACTGTACCCCAAACCAGTGCAATGGTCTTAGAGGCAATGGACTATTTGTTGTGCGTATCATAGTCGTACTTGCCGCTTGCTTGCTTGCTTCCTTGCCTTGAGTACAGAAAATATATGAGGTAGACGGTGTTTGGTTGGGGAGCCTTCAAAGTCCCTTAAATTTTCGGCCAACGGAGAAAACGGTATTCGTTGACTTGCAACCGCGTACCATAGGGTAGGACACGGATTGTTATTGGAGGTTATACAAGACGTTCATCTGTGATGCCATTTTTAAAACAAAAAGTTTTTTCATTGAATGTTATATATTAGGTTCATTGTCACGTCATTTATAAAACAAGAAGTTATGAAAAAATAGCTGATAAATGGATTTACTCATTGTGTAACAAAATGAAATATTACTAACAAAATTAACGCATGGCTTAAGATTGAAATGTAACAAAATTCAATACTCAGACTTCTAGAGACGCTAGAGACTAAAACAGACATGTGTTATTAAATAACCATAGGTAAAAAATTTATTATTGAGAAACATTTTGATGTTCTTGATAATGAGAATGAGACCACTACATTTCAATTTAATTGTAGCCATTGGCAAAAACCGTTAAAAAGTGCAGCCTCCTGCGTCAATACAAGCTCTGCAACGATGTGCCATTGCCTGTCGTACACGTTCGAAGATATCAGGCATGTGATTGCTGTAAAGAGTAAGCAGCCGCAAGCACGGGACCAACGAGCTCTTCCTCCTATTGAATTGGAGTACGAATCTCTTCAAGTGGATTGAGGTTGGGATAACGCGCAGACCAAGCAGTGGGTACACCGCGGTCAATCCATTATTCGCCGAATCTGCTGTTCGAATGCGCTCAGACGTCACGAAAAATGAGCAGTTGCAGCGTCATGCTGAGACCTCAACTGAAGTCGAGTATCAAGAAAAACGGTCTACGAGGAGCTCAGGCAACGTGTTCTGCAGGATCCGTAGTACATTACCGCTGAGATAAAACGTCAGTATGTATGGCTCAAGCAAATTATCCGCAACAATACCTGCTCACATATTGACAGAAAATGTTTTTTGGTGGAGTGTTGGTTGTGTAAATTGACTATTCCATCTAGGGTAAACGATGCTTCGTCGGTGAACAACGCAAACTGCCCAAAACGAGGTTTCATAGCCCATCTCTGCAGGCACCATTGACAAAACTCAACCCGACGAAGATAGTCGTTCGTTTGGAATGCTTGCACCCCTTACGGATGAANTTCATAGCCCATCTCTGCAGGCACCATTGACAAAACTCAACCCGACGAAGATAGTCGTTCGTTTGGAATGCTTGCACCCCTTACGGATGAAATGGATGCAGCTGTTGTTCATGCCAGGCCCGCCAAACAGCCATGTGGTAAACATGTAATTGCTTTGCAACACATCGTGAGGTTCTTGATGGATTGTTCTCGACCTATTCCGAAACCTCCTTCTCAAACTCAGGTCTGATCACGTTGGACCTAAACACTAACAATTATAAATTGATACTGTGCAATAAAAGTGATGATACTAGCCCATGATCACCAGCACCCATTTTGACAGACTTACCTGCAATTAACCGGTTTCGCGCAAGCTGCGATAAATCGCAATAAACGTACGATGGTTTGGTACACGCTGCCAGGGATATCTCTCTGCATAAATACGTGTAGCAGCTCTTTAATTACCTCTGCATGCATCATAAACAAGTGGATATCGGATAATTCATGCCACGTATACTGTTACATCGCTCTGCTCTTAAACGCACGACAACTTACTGTTTGCGTGTTACGACAACTTATTGTCTGCGTGTTGTTACAGCACAGACCTGGACTGGCAACAGACTGCATACCTAACGTGACCATACGTCCCGTTTTGAACGGGACAGTCCCGTTTTTCAGCACTCTGTCCCGTTGTCCCCGATGAAAACTTCGGGACACCCAAATGTCCCGTTTTTATCAACATATTGATTTACTAATCATAAAAATAATTTCAAAATTGTAAATTTACCATAGAAATAGAAACGTCTGAATGCTGCNTCGCCTAATATATTAAAGCAAATTTGTTCTTCTGAAAAATATTTTTAAAAATACATAAGTAATATACGTATGAATCATGATAACATGTAATCTTTTTTTTTTTCAATATACCTACTCACAAATGAAAACTGACTAGTGTCCCGTTTTGAGAAGAAGAAAAAATGGTCACATTATGCATACCGTAGTATACTGTTCATCTCTCTGCTCTAAACGAACGACTAAGTACTGTGTGGTGTCACAGCATTCTGCTGTAATGGCTTGTTTAACGGAGTATGTCATATTAATATGTATTTAACAAAAAAAAAGTTTATTATGGTATTTCAAATATCCTTAGAAGTTTGGTTGCAGTACTGAAATTAGTTCCACCTGGTGTGTGTACACACACACACACTTTATGAACTAATCCCTCACACAACAAATCCCCCTGTCCAGACTACATCACTAGTATTTGCGAGCAGTTGAGCGAAGGGGAACAAAGCACTGGGATGGCCAGCGCAACGAAGTGCGGTCACCTAGCGCCCGCGGGGAGGTGGCGAGGAGAAAAAAAGGTAAGAGGGGATTCGGACCCAGTGGTGCGTGAACAAAGCACGCATCTGTGCGAGGGACGGAAGAGAAAGGAGAAAAAAAACCCCCTTGAGAGGGGAACCGGCGTCGAGCGAACAAGTGAATATGCGACTCATGGCGACGCGACTACCCACGTCGGGCCACGCTAATCACGCCCGAGCACGCTCGACAAAGACATTCGGGTGGTCGCGGGTTCGGTTCTCACTAGCAGCGCTGTTTTATTTCTGCCTCGAGTGGTTTTTCCCATTGCCCCTCCGGCCGAAAGCAGCTGTGGTTCCTAAACATCATACCTCCCTATTCCCCGACGCGTTAGGCATGTTGAAGACCACTGTTACTCAAAGACTGCCATTTCACCTTGTATCTAATACAGCACCAAATCACAAATATCAAAAGCGAAATGGCGAGACATTTCCTTCGATGCGGGTGAGCCCATTCGTTGATTGGCTGCGTGAAGCCCTGGAACGGGCCTTGTGACTGGCTACTACGTGCTCCGCAAGATTCCCTACCATCTAGGCTACCGGCTGGCTGGTCAGTAAGTTACCATCAGGCGCTGATTGGCAAACGACGTCCGTACATGATGGTGGCCAGCACCGCCATTTTTCTGACGTGTACACCTGGTGTTCGTGGCAGAAGAGACTGTCTCGCGTCTGTGTTCTCAACTATATTGTCGCCAAGCGAAAACTTTGCCAAAGAATATTTAGCAATACAAAAACAAAATGAACGGTGGCGTGTATCGTTAACTCCAGCCACCAGCAAAACGGCCTCACTGGCCAGCAATATGGCGGGACTACGTTGGCCAATCACAGCGCCTGGACTAAATCGACAGAGGCAGCTCGACAAACAGGGAATCTTCCGCATCCCGCAATAGTCAATGTTTGATTGGAATGGGCGGTTGGGGGGG
>NQII01005292.1:89444-123879 GCA_002778355.1 Clitarchus hookeri | reverse complement strand
GGGGGGGGGGGTAAACTTAAGATGTGTGTAAATTTCAGTTAATTTAGCAATTTTGTTTAAATAACACGCGCTTAGTCAATAAAAAGGCTTCAAGGAAACAATGCAACCTAGTCAAAGGCAAAACTAGTTACTCCCCGGAGAAGCAAATAATAAACAGATCATCTAAGACTCGATTGCACGTATAACTATGCAGTCTCGTTTGCAGGCTAGTGAACTCGCAAAAATGTTTTCTCCCAACGAATGTGCTTTAGCTTACCCTCTAAAAAATCTCGAAGCATCAGGTCCACTAAAAGGAGAACCGAACGCTGATTTCAAAGGTGAATATCTAACGGACTCTACATCAGAGTGTGAAGTTGCTGCAGTATTTACACACGCTGAAGTTGGTAATTAATTACGTGACAGCGAGATGAATTCCTTTTTCCTCGCAGCCTTTCAATTAACTCGGCAATATTTACAAGTCAATGTGCGTCCGCATTGTCCTGTGTTTGCCGCCGCTGCGCCTGTAATTACGCAGCAATTAACCAAACCGACAGACACGCAACTAAAACAACTCATTCTGCAAACAGCTTTGGGCTCAGAGCGCTTTCCCATTCCGTGCTGCGGATGCAAGTGGCCAGATAACGGGCTAATACTGCATTTTTTTTTAAATACTATACAAACATTCCTAGACACCCGTAGGCTCTATTTCGTATAGCTATAGTCTATTCGCGGTTTCTTCGCGTTTTTTGAATCAAACCTTTGAAATATCACCCAATGCATGACGGTATTCGTTGTCTCCTAAATGTGCCATGTATCACAAGCGTTTTATACTTGTGTTAACATTAAAGTACGTTATTTTTTTTATTAAATTAAACATTTATTTGTATCTTATCTATAAATTATAATACTTCGTACATAATTAATACAAACAAAAACAGTGAAATGATAGGTGTGTTGGTAATACCTAGTAAGAAATAGTTCTATTCAAATTATTATTAAGCTGAGTGCGCACGAATGCGGCGCGTTTTCCCATTGGTGTAGTTTTCCTGTCTCAGCTAAATTTTGTTTGCATGGGGCGGAGGAATATCCTGGAAGTAGAATTTTAATAGGGCTTCAGAAAAGTTGGAAGTAACCGTATGGACCTATATTCATTTGACCACAGGCTAAATTTCAAGCACTCATTTATTAGTGTGGTTTTTGGTCACTAGGCGAAAAAAATAGGTAAGTTTGCAAAAGCAAAACGGTGTGCCATTTCCTTTGATGTGAGCATACCTATTCATTGACTGGCTCTGTAAAGCTTTCGAAAGGGCCTCGTGACTGATTGGCTGCTTCGTGCTGGGGAAGAACTCCTGTTGGCTGGGTTACTGGTCGACAGGTAAGGCCATGTTTCAATTGGCCCAGAGAGCGCTCTCTCGTTCTCTCGCTCTCGCGACCACGTCCTTATGGCGTTGGAGAGAATACTCTCCGGTCGTCTCAATTCGTCGGAGAGAGCGCGAAAGAGCGAGAGCACAGAAAGAGGGAGCACGAAGTCGTGTACTCGATGGCGCTCTCTCTCGCTCTCTGACCACGCGCCATATTTGTTTACAGTATTTCCGTGTTTGAATAAGGTTATAGTTATTTTGTGGGCCAAAAACAGGACGTAATTTAAACTGTAAGTGAATATTTCAACTGTTTTAAACAACGAAATAACTTACGTAACACGTATTTATAAAAATATATATACGGATTTCTGACAAAGTCTCGTTTTTTTGTCACTTTCCTGCAACATGACGGGAATATATAAAACTAAAATAAAAGTATTTTATGTGCTAATAATTATTCTGGTAGTGTTATAATTATTTGTAAATTATTTTGATCATATATATATTAATTATAATAGCTATGATCGGGATTTTAGTTTAACATGATTTCCCACCTTTTGGCATCAGCTGTCTACGTGACGTCAGAGAGAAACGAGAGAGGGGTCGTCTAAATTCCACAGTGTGAGAGCGTGAGAGAGCGCGAAGCCGTGCTCTCGCCAGGTTGTGCGAGTGTCATGGAGTGGTGGGGTTTCCACGCGGGTGCTACCATCTGTGACAGGTCAATCCTGCGTCGCTCTGCTTCCGTCCCTCTCAGTACGTTTTGGAATAAATTGTTTCCAAGTTTTTTCATGAAAATAAAAATTGTGAGAAGTGAAATTGTGTTGGTAATTTTTGTGATTTTGTGTATTGGTTTTCCTAACCAAAATGACTTCTGCAGGTAAAGCGAGAACTAGGTGGATATATACCATCTTGCTAAGGAAACACTGCAAACCACTTTGAAAGGAGGGAAAGTCGAGTTTTCCAATGCAGATAACGCCGATACGCTGCGCGTGGCTGATACGTGGGGTAGTTTTGAAAGAAGGTGCCGTCGCGGAGGAAAAACGTGGTGAGTCCGTTCCTTCACTGTACAAAATTCTTAAATCTATTCCTCCTAGAATAGACAGTAAAGTACCCAGTATTAAAACTGGTAGCTAAACCAACGTAGTATTGTCTAGCGTCCTAGACTTAGGATTGTGAAAGCCGACTATTTTCTATTCAGCTGCATTGCTCAAAGTGCCAGAAAATTTGCAGTCAGTTTTAAGTGAAGCTATTTCAAGCAAATGGGGGTTTGAAGTACTGTGTAGTAGTTTATTATAGCAGGTTGGTACCCCGGTCGCTATTTCATATTCACGTATGGAAGTTCTTGAAAAAATGTCAAAGTTCTACGCAGACAATGGAAGGGTTCGCGAAAGAAATAATACAGTTAGTTGAGGTGTTAGGTAGTCCGTGTGATGAGGTCTACTTAACCGAGGTCGTGTTTTACGATCTCTTGCCCAGCAATCACAGATTCTTTTGGTTTGCGAAGAAGCAGCTAAAAATATGAAAGAACTGTTAGCGTTAGTTTCTCAGGTTGAGCTAACCATAGGGGATTGTCATAGCAGGCGAGAAGTAGTGATGACCAAGTCAAAACAGCTCTATGTAAATACTGTTCACGCACGAAAAATGCTTTTTTAAAGACAGCTGCGGTAAAAAGAAGGTAACGAGTTTCGTGCAAATAGGGGCTAAAAAACACTTTGAAAAATACGTGAAAAAGCCAAAACATAAGCGTGGCGTGTGTGCACAGGCGGGCGTGGAGAATGGGTTACATCAAAATGAAAGTGAAAATGGAAAAGTGACACGTTATCGATGTGAGTTGCGTTTGCGGAAATGAAGGACATTTGCAGTACTCGTGTCCCTTTAAGAAAAAAACCTTGGGCATAGGCAGTTTGAATCAGTTATAATGTTCTCATCGGGTCGGCAGCACAAACTCGCGTTCCCTCATAGACCTTATTTTCTTCTTGGACTATCTTTATGGGTTCCTCAATAATACAAGGACGACCCAAATCGCTGTCTAGTCCGTGGCCAAACTGATTTCGTTTATGCGTACTCACCTCTCGTCTAGCAACCGTCCGACGCTTTACATTTACGCTTGGCGGGTGCAGACTGTCGGCGTGGAGGCTTGAAACTGTACCTAGTACCATGCTAGATTGGAGTACATGTGAAATACAGAGGCCCAACAGACGCTTATCCTGTGAACTCCAGATGCACGCGCCAGACAAATGGTGCGAATGGCCAACAGCAAACAGGAAGGCCGCTCGCCAGTCAGCACTTGGGCGGCTATTAACATTGAGGTCTTGAGAGCCAATGAGGGTGAAGTGAGGAATGAAAGGGCGGGGAAAACGGTTGACCAAGGTATTGAGGAGCATCACATAGTTTCGTCGGTTCGAGTCCATTAACATTCAAATCTTGATGACGTTGAAGGAGGAGAGCAGATATGACGGTGCTGGAACACAGTACATACAGCATTAATATCAGGGCAGAAAATTGTACGGATGGGGGTGAAATGAGGTGAGAATGAGCAGTGCTGGCTTATCTAGTGGACAACTTTCGTTTAGAACACAAGTTTTACTACATAACGAGTAATTAAGTATATAAAATGTATAGTCATGCGAGGATTATTGCATTAAAAATATATATGTCATTAATGTGTATCATCTTGCCAAATGAGTGGGTGAGTGGTGGGGGCAGTGTGTGTACGATCTATCCACCGCGGCCCCCAAATGAACGATGTGACGCCAATGAATATACTATATAGCTTCGACGTTGTAGAGAACCGTTAAGTCCATTCTGATGCCAAATGACTCTGCGAAACTTCCTAATGAACGCAAGATCGAGAGAGTTATGCCGATGGTTGAAGTACAGCGAGAGTCCCAAGTTGCTGTTTTTTTTTTTTTTTTTTTCATTTCTTGACTCACTTCCTCGCAGGGCGGCGTCTTTTTTTGCAGGCTCTATCTACCCTGTCTTCTTGTCGCCACGGACACGACTCAACACTGCCGGGGGAAGAGGTCGTCTTTTTCTCCTGCGTCGTCCGTGCCGGGCAATGTTTCTTGGTGAGCAGGCATGTTTACGCCTCCTGCACCAAACTCCACTCCAATTAAGCGGAGCTGCTCGAGCGAGTCCCGGAGGAAGGACTTGTTTATTTTCCCTCGTGACGGTGCAGAGTGTGACAGCGCGCGCAGGTTCTCAGTTCAGCTACCGCGGGAGTCACTCCGCTCGGGAATGGCGTCGCATACCTGAGCGACACAAGACGTGCCGTGAACTCACCACCCAAGAGATTAAACTTCGCGAGCCTCTGTGTAAGCGAGCCCAAGATTTCGATTGGATTTTTATGAAAAGCTTTCCCTTCTAGGCCCCAGGAGCAGAAGAGTCAGTAGTTCTTGCGTGTCGAAACTAAAACAAACAGAACAGGCTGCTGAAGTCTACCGTGCCACCAAGTGAACTCCGAATATTTCCGGATCTCTGTGAATTTCTCATCATCACTGTTTTATATGCTGTTGTTTAAAATAAATTCCTTTAAACGCCAAACTAAAAAAAAAAAATTGGTTGTCTGTAAAGTCGGTTTACTGACGATAGTTGAACGTGACAACGTCTTAAGAAAATACTGATGGAATGGTAGCATTTTTCAAAAGAAAATTTTAATTTCATTTGTTTAATAGATTTGTATGTATATAGAGAAGGAGGTAATTGGAAATCACAATGAAATTGATCAAGTGAGATTTATTTGTACGCATAAATACAATTATGTCAATTTTTTTTTTACAATTTAATAGTTTTTACAAGTATAAATGTGCGTTGAGCAATTGTTTTACAACTTTTAAACAACCAATTTCGCCTCGTCTACCATTTATGCAAGTGCGTCGTCTGCGCCATGATTTCTCTTCTGTTGTAGTGTTCGACGGCGTTTATCAGATTGAGGCATTGGAACCAATACACGAGTCGTAGACATTGGCCAGTACGGAATTCCGAATCTACAAATTGTCTCACCTCGCTTCGTGCATGTGAAAGTATGTTTGTGTATCTGGTTGGCGTAGATGGAATTGTTAGGTACATCATTCCGGGCTACCGTACTCAATTTATCTACGAGCTCAATGGTTTTTGGCATATTTTCTGACGGGGTTTCATGTGGGTCGTTGTTTAACCACAATAAAATGTGTGCGTGGGGGCTTCCTCGATGCTGGAACTGAAATAATTCATTATAAGAATAAACAATGATTAAATTATTGTTTATAAATCTTACATTTAAAATTTAAAATTTGGAAACATTAAAATTTTCGTAAATCTAGTTTTTAAAAAGCCCGCCTCAATGTGTTTGATATAGGAGAAAATGTTCCCTTTGACGGATGGCTGGTCCAACCTGTCATTTCAGACACTTAATTTTGTCAATTATAGCATAACCTTCAATCGCTGCACTAGCGGACCGATGCTATTCATTTTAATGATGAAAGCACGAATATTCGACAATATATCACTGAATATATAATTAATATCGAAAGAATCATTACCTTTATCGCTGTAATTATCGTTGCTATAAACAATTGACACCACATTCACTTTTCACTGCACTTGATACTCGATCAAAACATGTAAATGTACTATAGTATAGCAGCTGTCCACGCAGACGCATCGCTCACTCAAGTAGGAGAGAGACGGATGTCGAACGCTGCCGAACGCAAAGGCCGATTGTGCTTCTTTTTCGCTCGTTCCGCGCTCTCGCTTGCACTTCAAGCCTTACATGGAACGCCTCAGAGCGAGGTAACGCCGCATGAGTCATGTTTTTTCGTGCGTGCAGCCGGCTCTATCGAATTATAAGACGTTGTCACGTCAAAAAATGCAAATGTAGTGTTACAAAACCAGACAGCTTCAAGTCCTAAGTGGTACTCAAACCACGACCTTTCGACTGGCAGGCAAGCTACTCTTATCGTCACGTCGCCAAATAGCCGGATTCGACATGGCAAAGGAATAACACATATTTGCAAGTTTGTTTAATTTTACTACGATGTAATTAATTATACAGAGGTAAAATAGCAGCTTATTCCGACAACTCCTGCGGGGTTACTGAACTTGCCTGAACGCCGTTCGCCAATCAGCGCATGGTAACCTCCCTGACAACCGAAAGCTCAGCCAATAGCGAATCTTCGCAGAACGTGGTGGTTAATCACGCGGGGGTTCGCCCACATCAAAGAAAACGCTACGTCATTTTGTCTTTCTGCGTGGAAAGAATGAAGCCTGGGTAAACGCAATTCGTTACTTTTTCTAACAGTTCCAGGCTGATTCTAATGAATTGTAAGCTTTGAGTCAGTGAAGAGATTTGGGCAGCTTTTAACATCGAGGTCTTGAGAGCCGTTGAGGGTGAAGCGAGGTGAAAACGGAGCATCACCAGAATGCAAGGGCGGGGGGAAACGGGAGATCCCCGAGAAAACCCGCCGGTCAGCGACATCGTCCGGCACAATTCCCTTGGTGGTAGGCGAGTAGTCTAACCACTACACCACGGTGGCCTATAAGCTTTGAAGGGGATGCTTCATGCGAATAAATTTCACTGTGTTTATCTTAACATAAAGAACGTCTCAAGCTGGCGGACAATTATTAGCCATTTCGATCTGATTCCGGCAAGTCTTACGCCCCAAAATGTTGGTATACGAAATCGTCCAGGTACTCACTCCCTAAAATACAAATTCCTGTGTACCCCTACAGAAGAAAGTAGGCCTACGTCACGTGCATATGAAAACGTACGCACCAAATAATAAATTAGGACTATGCTGTTGATTTCACAGCAAAAAGGAAATTGTTGCGTGTTCTCCGATTTGCGCGCGAAACCTGCACACCTCCCTTCCCGCCTCTTTCCGCGCACGTTGCTTTCATCTCTCCGGACGGCCGTGAAGTATTGGCCGAGTTCGGGGACAGTTACGCGTGCGTGAATTTTCGTGAGGTACTGCAACGTAGTCGATGAGTCATTTCACTGGGAATACAGGCACCTCCAAGTTATCTCAGTCACAGGCAGGTGAAGAATAAGCCGGAGTGCACTTGCGGGAATACAGCAGCTGCGACTTGCATCTGACGCGTCGGCGTGGACAGTGATGTCCTTGAGGAGAGCTGTGCCTATTGAGCGAGCGAGAGAACCGGTAAGTCGAGAACTGAACTTTGAATTTTGCANAATAATAAATTAGGACTATGCTGTTGATTTCACAGCAAAAAGGAAATTGTTGCGTGTTCTCCGATTTGCGCGCGAAGCCTGCACACCTCCCTTCCCGCCTCTTTCCGCGCACGTTGCTTTCATCTCTCCGAACGGCCGGGAAGTATTGGCCGAGTTCGGGGACAGTTACGCGTGCGTGAATTTCCGTGAGGTACTGCAACGTAGTCGATGAGTCATTTCACTGGGAATACAGGCACCTCCAAGTTATCTCAGTCGCAGGCAGGTGAAGAATAAGCCGGAGTGCACTTGCGGGAATACAGCAGCTGCGACTTGCATCTGACGCGTCGGCGTGGACAGTGGTGTCCTTGAGGAGAGCTGTGCCTATTGAGCGAGCGAGAGAACCGGTAAGTCGAGAACTGAACTTTGAATTTTGCANATGTCCTTGAGGAGAGCTGTGCCTATTGAGCGAGCGAGAGAACCGGTAAGTCGAGAACTGAACTTTGAATTTTGCAACGTCCTGTAGCTCAAACAAAGCATTCCCAGGGGGCTAGAAAGGAGTAAACATAGGAAAACATTAAATAATTCAAAATTTCACTTTTGACTTTGACTTTACCAAGGCAGTCATTCGCCTTAACTGCAGAGAAAAATGTTTTACTGAATATTAGTTTAAGGACATGGGTGGTTTTGCAAAGAAAAACACGGAAGTTTCCTTAATTCCTTGAAAAATACTCTATATACATATATTGACGGTTTTTCAAGTACGCTTCATTAAGAATATTGTAAAAATATAGCACCAGACAGATAATAAATGCAACACTCAAACACATAATGAATGCATATTTTAAGTAGCGATAAAAGGCTATCTAAACTTGAAATGTCATTTTCAAAACTCTTCCATTCTTGTTCTTATTAAAAACAGTAATTAAAATATGTCAGAATTCCATTACATTATTTTATATATCCAAAATTTTCAAGTATTTCAAAAGTTACTCGAATGCTTGCAATTTTAAACCTGACTTTGACATATACTTGAACTGCTTAAGCTTCCCAACTTTATCTTTTAAAAACTATCNGCTTGCAATTTTAAACCTGACTTTGACATATACTTGAACTGCTTAAGCTTCCCAACTTTATCTTTTAAAAACTATCCATATATTTATGTTTAAAAGTCCACATGGTGCTGGCTAACTAGGGACTCGAACCCGGCCCCTTGACCACAGCAAATGAAGTATTTCCAACAATAACTCCTTTCTTGTATTCTATAAAACTATGAATGTTTTACAAGACCTGAGATCCTTTCTCTTCGGAATACGTTTCGTTATTTATAGGTCTATACTGTAACAATGATGGAAACACAACAGTTGGTAATTGGAACTTACGGTAAAGTAGGGCCAACATCGTGTAACCAAAACTATGCCAACAGTGGAAATTACAATATTGCNGCTTGCAATTTTAAACCTGACTTTGACATATACTTGAACTGCTTAAGCTTCCCAACTTTATCTTTTAAAAACTATCGATATATTTATGTTTAAAAGTCCACATGGTGCTGGCTAACTAGGGACTTGAACCCGGCCCCTTGACCACAGCAAATGAAGTATTTCCAACAATAACTCCTTTCTTGTATTCTATAAAACTATGAATGTTTTACAAGACCTGAGATCCTTTCTCTTCGGAATACGTTTCGTTATTTATAGGCCTATACTGTAACAATGATGGAAACACAACAGTTGGCAATTGGAACTTACGGTAAAGTAGGGCCAACATCGTGTAACCAAAACTATGCCAACAGTGGAAATTACAATATTGCNCAATTGGAACTTACGGTAAAGTAGGGCCAACATCGTGTAACCAAAACTATGCCAACAGTGGAAATTACAATATTGCGAATTAAATAAAACAATAGTTTGATATGTTTTCTTAAGAGCTATCGTTTTTAACACACAATCCATATCTTATTTAAAATTTTATTTGGTGGTAATTTGTTGGTTACTTTTTAGAAATATGATGTCGAAATTTGGTATGTATACCTCCGTTGGGCCAACACGGTACAACCATTATGGTTTCACTAATATAAAAAAAGCGTTTTAAANTTTGGTATGTATACCTCCGTTGGGCCAACACGGTACAACCATTATGGTTTCACTAATATAAAAAAAGCGTTTTAAATATAAAAATATTTATTTTCGCAGAATATGAAGTCCCCCAAAAGTAATTTTCCTTTAAGTTCTGATTTGTTGTTTATGTTTTGAGACAATGTTGCAAACATAACATTTGGCATAGGGTACTTTTTGTTATGGTGGTTAAATATTGCTTTACAAACATTATGTAAACATACGATATTATTAATTTGTTCTAAATAAAAGGGGATACAATGGGTTTTATTTATTTGATTGTTTATATTTTNTTTGGTATGTATACCTCCGTTGGGCCAACACGGTACAACCATTATGGTTTCACTAATATAAAAAAAGCGTTTTAAAAATAAAAATATTTATTTTCGCAGAATATGAAGTCCCCCAAAAGTAATTTTCCTTTAAGTTCTGATTTGTTGTTTATGTTTTGAGACAATGTTGCAAACATAACATTTGGCATAGGGTACTTTTTGTTATGGTGGTTAAATATTGCTTTACAAACATTATGTGAACATACGATATTATTAATTTGTTCTAAATAAAAGGGGATACAATGGGTTTTATTTATTTGATTGTTTATATTTTCTTAAGACCACCATTTTTTTTAAAATAAACAGTGTATAGTTTTTTGGTTACTATTTGGAAAATATAGTGTTTTAATTGTTAGGTATTCGTATATTTGTCCAACGTCTAAAGCTGTTGATATTTGGTTGGTAAGGTTTGAATGTTCTTGTATTGAAATACAAATATGTAACCAATTTTTTGGAATAAATCTAGAAACTAAACGTTATACTCAAAGGAGCGACTTGTTTTAAAATATGTTAAAATTAATGGATCTTAACTAAACTCATTAATCAAAAGGAAGGTATTAATAGTGGAATTAGGTGTTTTATTTTAACATTTGAAATTTTGTTGGCATGCTGATATGATGGCCTGTGTTGAGTTGAGAGATTAAGGCGACTCTTTACAACGAAGTTTTGTGAGCCGATGAGTGTGGAATGAGGTGAAAATGGAACAGTGCCGGAATACAAGGGCGGGAGAAATGAAAGATCCCCGAGAAAACCCGCCGACCAGCGGCATCGTCCGGCACGATTCCCACTTGCGAAAATCCGGGAGCGACCCGGCCGGGGATTGAATCCGGTTCGCCTTGGTGGGAGGCAAGCAGTCTAACCGCTCAGCCACCGCGACCAAATGTAGGCCTGTGGTGGGTTGTATGTTATGCTGCGTGCACTGTCTTACTCATCCGAGTATAGTTACAGTGCGGGAGGATGGAGGGTGTGCCGGCCTTCGGGCCGTAAAACCTGTATTTTATGTTGGAGTAAAAACTGGCGTATGTTAATACGCGTCAGTTTCCATTACTGTTTCACGCGTATGAAATATAACGTTACCCTGCGACCTTGCTCGTAATTTTATACGTTGCATTCTTTTGACTCAACGAAAGGCAAAAAAATAAACATGTGCCATACTGGAAAGCGTGTAGGCCTGAAGCATAACCTTAATGCATCAGTTATTTCGCATGCGATGATAGTTAAATACAGTTTAAAAGTAGTGAAACGTGACGTATTATAATACGTCAAGGAATATAACACAGTAGAGTGAACCGGGATGTTAGCAAATATTTGATATTACTTCTCTGCCTAGGCTGAGTTAAAAAGGTGTAGCGGATAGAACGCCGGACTAGCCAACTCAAAAGGTGTGGCTCCGCGTCCACTTTCCCGCCGAGTAAATTTTCAGAATATAGATTGTAACGCGGAAAATCAAAGGAATAGCCTTCGTAAAGGTAAGTAGTATTTTCAAACATCGGCTCACATATATTTAAAACATCACTGACCAATGTTGGCTAAACGTTGTTTATTTATTGGCTATGTAATGACACGTTCGAAATATTCCCGTCGGTTTCACTTCTGTATGATTAGCTATTCTGCATCATCTTATCGTTCAACTTCTGCCTCTGGGTCACGGTTTGACACGCCCTCGTCGCTCAAGCTGATAAAGGAAAAAAAAAAAACTTTGAGATTGGGCGTGGTCGATACTTGCTTATCGCAAAAATAAAAAATAAACAGGAAGATTAGTNTCCATAACGTACGTGTTGTGACGCCGTTATCTATTACGAAATAAAAATAGCGTGAAGTATTACATCCGGAATACTCGTTGGTATATTTTATTTGCACAGCCTCCGTACATTAATTGCCAGCGAATACGGGTGATATAAATAACGTCTGCCTTAATGTAAGAGAAAGTCTGTGCGAAAGTACACGTGTTCAAGACCTGGAAGTGCCGATAATACGACATTTCAAGTGCAACTCAATAATTAAGTCATTCAGACCCATTGTACACACTTGCAGGTTATTTTTTTTTGTCTATGCTGCACACTACGAAGGTCAATGACCAATGATTAGGGGCAGTGATATTTCGCGAAAATATTTCGAGACAAGATACNTAAAAAATGTTCTGGCCCGTGTTAACCGTTTGCGCACGAATCACAAAGGTTCAGTGTCGGAGTTACTTAGTCCTGAGTGGCTTGGTCGAAGACGGACACTGCACCAGCAGCCAATGGAAGTATAACAACCGCTGAGGTGTGTATATAGTATTGAAGTTAACTGTGTGCTTCGATTTTTACGCGAAAAGTCACTGACCCTACCAAAAATCTTACCCGTCGGTAAATCATTCGCAAACCATCTTACTGGTCTAGGTCTTCATTGGTTCATATAACCGTTGCCCAATATACAGTCTACATATCATTCATTGGCTGTGAAAATGATACAAATGTTGCGTCGACTTAAGTACAGCACGGATCATGAAAATGTTTTGTTTGCGACACCTGGAACGCTAAATTAAAGTGGGCCTGAAAGGTATAAGCCAAAGATTTTCTTCAAGCTTGATTAAAATAAAAATCTGAGTAGAGGGGGAATAGTGACCGCTTTCTATCTCAACTTNCCAAAAATCTTACCCGTCGGTAAATCATTCGCAAACCATCTTACTGGTCTAGGTCTTCATTGGTTCATATAACCGTAGCCCAATATACAGTCTACATATCATTCATTGGCTGTGAAAATGATACAAATGTTGCGTCGACTTAAGTACAGCACGGATCATGAAAATGTTTTGTTTGCGACACCTGGAACGCTAAATTAAAGTGGGCCTGAAAGGTATAAGCTAAAGATTTTCTTCAAGCTTGATTAAAATAAAAATCTGAGTAGAGGGGGAATAGTGACCGCTTTCTATCTCAACTTNTAAAGATTTTCTTCAAGCTTGATTAAAATAAAAATCTGAGTAGAGGGGGAATAGTGACCGCTTTCTATCTCAACTTCATGCCGCCTCCTCATCACAGAGTATATACTTATACAGAGGCGAAATGATGCGGCGGTTACTTTGATGTGGACGTACTCGTTATCTAATGGTTTCGCGCGAGGCTCTGGGAATGGTCCTCGTGTCTGATTGGCTAATGCTTGCTGGCTGGCCTGTAAGTTATCAGGCACTGATTGGCGAACGGCGTTCCGACATTTTGCTGGCCAGTGCCGCTATTTTCCTGGCTGTGTAAGCCATTCCTGTATTTTTTAGTATTATGTACTGCCGCCTTTATCGTACAGTAAGTATACTATAAAGTTGTATGTAACCACGAAATAATTCGTATATTAATTGCAGGGTTCGAGTGGGAGTGGAGAGGTTTGGGCGGCTATTAACATTGAGGTCTTGAGAGCCTATGAGGGTGAAGTGAGGAATGAAAGGGCGGGGGAAACGGGAGATCCCTGAGAAAACCCGCCCATCAGCGGCATCCGGGGAGCAACTCACTGAGAACCGAACCCGGTTTGTTTTGGTGGGAAGCGAGTAGTCTGACCACTATACCACCGTGGTCCCCTGCAGAGTTTAAGCGGAATTACTAGTATTATTATTTTAAAATTTTCGCTATGTATTATTTTGTTACTGCGTGACAATGGAGTTAATACTAGCATATTGTCCCCCNTATTATTTTAAAATTTTCGCTATGTATTATTTTGTTACTGCGTGACAATGGAGTTAATACTAGCATATTGTCCCCCCAATGCACAGAACACCTAATTATCCAGAAGCGCAAATGCCACGTTTAATAGTAGCTCTAGGCACGCGTGCTAACAAAATTGCCTTACATGCCAGCCACACAGAACGGAGTTAAAATNTATTATTTTAAAATTTTCGCTATGTATTATTTTGTTACTGCGTGACAATGGAGTTAATACTAGCATATTGTCCCCCAATGCACAGAACACCTAATTATCCAGAAGCGCAAATGCCGCGTTTAATAGTAGCTCTAGGCACGCGTGCTAACAAAATTGCCTTACATGCCAGCCACACAGAACGGAGTTAAAATATTTTTGTAATAAAACAATTTAAAAATCTTGCAAACTTGAAGTAATTTGTACATTTACAAGAGCAACAGCTGTGCTAATATATATATATATAACTTGTGGCAGAAACAATTATATTCAGTGAATTACTAATACCATCTCACAAGTTCAAGTAAGCTGTATTTAGGAAACAAGCAAACACAACATACATGGGGTGATTATTCAAAGGTTTGATACAAAAAGTGTGAAGAAACAGCGAATAGACTATAGCATAAAAACTGCTTTGTATNAATTTAAAAATCTTGCAAACTTGAAGTAATTTGTACATTTACAAGAGCAACAGCTGTGCTAATATATATATATATATATATAACTTGTGGCAGAAACAATGATATTCAGTGAATTACTAATACCATCTCACAAGTTCAAGTAAGCTGTATTTAGGAAACAACCAAACACAACGTACATAGAGTGATTATTCAAAGGTTTGATACAAAAAGTGTGAAGAAACAGCGAATAGACTATAGCATAAAAACTGCTTTGTATCACCAAACAGACATATTAATACTTTGTAGAATTCCAAACAATATTTTGTGATTTTGCGGGAAAACAATGCAAGAATTACCATCCACATCGTTGTGATTCTACAGGATATCCGTCAGTATAAGCTATTTACGGTAAAGTGAGTACTTTTGAAAGCCCTCTAATTTGGAATAATAGTCAATAAATATATTTTATTTTAGCCTTAGACGTTAACTTCCGAGTCCGGTGAAATACGTACACTGTGTTTATTACTCCCATGGCAATATTTATTTAAAAAGGTGGTTAAACGACAAAAATGACTAAAAGGAAAAAGTAACGAGTTCTTCAGAAGTGCTCAATTTGCGGTGAACCGCCTATATTTGTACTATGTATACATAAATATAAAATCAATTTTATAATAATTATCTGTTTGTTTTCTTTTGGGGTGAACAAGTATGTGGGTTTTCTCAGAGTACTCCCATATTTTGTACATATAAATGTTTGGTGGAAGGCCTTTGGCCCAAGCTTGGCTCTTTACTGTAAGAAGAACAGCATATATATAGAAAAAAATTATAGTTGACGTTCTGACACCGTGAGGTGAACATCGATTTGGAAACGCTCTCTCGTCATACCACGAAGATGAATTGCGAATACGAAGGCCTGCCTTTGACCTCGACGATCATGGAGCCGCGACCTGCGTCATCGCTAACTGGTTGTCGCCAGTGCCTATTCTACGTTCGTGTTGTTGCCTATAGTGAAAATGCTCGTCGGCNCGACGATCATGGAGCCGCGACCTGCGTCATCGCTAACTGGTTGTCGCCAGTGCCTATTCTACGTTCGTGTTGTTGCCTATAGTGAAAATGCTCGTCGGCATGAGAGAACGGCCTGTACGAAGAGTCCTTTTCGCGCGATGAAGCATTACGACACTGGTCTTATGCAGTTTGTGCACGGTGATACATTGAAAGAACATCCCGAGTTATGCAAGGATTAGTCTACTGTGAGTCAGCAAGTGTTGCCGACAATACCTCTTGCTGCATCGATAGGTACCGATTCGACAGGCGATTATGATGAGACAGTTAATGCTAAAGACGGAACGAGTGCAGTAGAGTCGGTTTGTGTGGAATGTACATTTGAAAGACTTTCGCGTGAAGTCCACAAACTTCAAAATAAACTGTCGTCGGCTCTAAATACCGATGAGCATACAACTCTTGCCACAAAGTGAAGCAAATTTAATATAGCATACAAAACAGGAGGTGAAGATGGCCATGAAGAGAGCATTGAAGAAAATGAACATGAATATAGGGATAATGCTGAAGACAAGGATGACGATTTTCTCGATTCACTGACACAACCCTCCAACACATTTTCAGCAACAAGCGACACGAAGAAGGCAGAAGACGGGCTCTTATGACCGATGGATAAAAGGCTTCTGGGCTTACTTGATGTTGATAGACTCAGATATTTGATTAACCTTCAAAAAGTGGGAATCTCTCGCACTCTAACGAGACATCTTCAGTCATTAGTAAACTGAAGGATCCCCCTATATAGCGTACTACACTACTTGACGAAAGAAGACTTTAACAAATTACAAAATAATAATACATAAATATTGCTATTATCACAAACCAAAGGATTGATCGAAGTATCGATCAAAGGATTGGGATTGATCGAAGGATTGGGTTTGATCAAAGGATTGGGTTTGGTCGAAGGATTGGATTTATCTAAGGATTGTGATCGATCGAATGATTGGGAGTGATCGAAGGATTTGTGTGGATTGGTGTGTTGATTGGTGTGGATTGGTGTACTGATAGGCGCGGATTGTTGTGTGGATTAGTGCGGATTGGTATGCATTGGTGTGTGGTTTGGTGTGGATTGGTGTGGATTAATGCATGGATATGTGTGGATTGGTGCATGGATGTGTGTGGATTGGTGCATGGATGTGTGTGATTGGTGTGAATTGGTGTGTGGATTCATGTGCGGATTGGTGTACGGATTAGTGATTAGATTGTTGTGTGGATTGGTGTCTGGATTGGTGTGGAATGGTGTCTGGATTGCTGTGGACTGGTGTGTGGTTTGGCGTGGATTGGTGTGGTTAATTGATTGTGGTGCGTGTGGTGCTGATTGTGGTGTGTTGTGCTGATTGTGGTGTGTGGTGCTGAATGTGGTGTGTCTGTAGTGTTGTGGATTTGTGTGTGGATTGGCGTGGATTGGTATGGATTGGTGTGGATTGGTGTGTGGATTTTTATGGATTCGTGTGTGGATTGGTGTCGATTGGTGTGTGTGTGGTTCTTATTGTGGTGCGAATTTATGGAAAGATCACGAAAGATTGATGGATTAATGATCAAAAAGANGTGGATTGGTGCATGGATGTGTGTGATTGGTGTGAATTGGTGTGTGGATTCATGTGCGGATTGGTGTACGGATTAGTGATTAGATTGTTGTGTGGATTGGTGTCTGGATTGGTGTGGAATGGTGTCTGGATTGCTGTGGACTGGTGTGTGGATTGGTGCTTGGATTGGTGTGTGGTTTGGCGTGGATTGGTGTGGTTAATTGATTGTGGTGCGTGTGGTGCTGATTGTGGTGTGTTGTGCTGATTGTGGTGTGTGGTGCTGATTGTGGTGCTGAATTTGTTGTGTGTGGTGCTGAATGTGGTGTGTCTGTAGTGTTGTGGATTTGTGTGTGGATTGGCGTGGATTGGTATGGATTGGTGTGGATTGGTGTGTGGATTTTTATGGATTCGTGTGTGGATTGGTGTCGATTGGTGTGTGTGTGTGTGGTTCTTATTGTGGTGCGAATTTATGGAAAGATCACGAAATATTGATGGATTAATGATCAAAAAGAGCACAGGAGATAAGACTGTTTATCGCCCTCGTAAATTCTAAATCTTAAGGACCTAGCACTATCGGTATTTCAATTAATGCTAAGTATGCCTATAAATGTGATGGCAGATGCTGATCCATACTTTGATGATATCATGACTTGTGCAGGCGTTTGCTACTCGTATTAAAATAATAATTCTGAGTAGCATATTTATAAATACATAATAGTCGAGACAATAAATAATTTACATATTCTTGCATAATATAATACTTAGAATTTAAGAGAGGAGACTGGAAATGTAGTAACTGATTGAGAGTTTTTTGCAGGTTTCCGCAATTGTGTTAAATTTCATTACAAATAAAATATAAATAAATAATTTTTTAACTAAAAAATAATTTGTAAAGTTGGATAATAAATACAGATTTTCGATTTGACATACCCTATGCCTATTAAATTAATATGGCCGCCACTGTTCTGCCCTCAAAAAGCGAGCCTCCCAAACCCTGTCGAGGCCAGTCATACACTGTACATGGAACTGTGGAAATGTCCAGAAATGTACGTTTTGTTAATCAATTTTAAATATTTTTTTATAATTTTTTGGAAATTGCTGGTATTATTTATAAATTTTTTTGAGATTTATTTATTTTTTTGGGTTCACGGTTATTTAAGGTCATGGACATGGGTTCAAGGTCAAGGATCAAGGTCAAAGTCACCTGGATCCAACATGACTGACGAGATCGACACTGGTCGACCTAGCGAGGGGAGGCCGTTTCGGAAGCTTAGTGGATCCACGTGTCATCGAACCCTGGACCTCCTACATATACATATTTAAATAATTTTTAGTTTTTAATTTTTTTTTTCATTGTTAAGAAATTTTTTTCAATTTTCTTAATTTTTCTTGATTTTCATGTATAGGCGATTGGAAGGGGGGTGAGGTGAATGTGATGAGACGAGTGTGACGTAACATGATATGTTATTCGATTTTTAGAATCAATTTGTTGTTGTTTTTTCGATTGTTCCCAAATTTTTGTGACTGGGTGGATTTAGGTGAGGGGGTGGGTTGTTGGTTAGGGTGGTGGGGTGAGTGTGAGCTTAACTTTATATGTTCCTTGATTTTTAAAAAAAAAATTTGGATTTTTTTTAAATTTTATAAGAATTGCCAGAAGGTGATGAGGAGATGGTGAGGGTGGGGTGAGCAATGGAAGGGTGTCTAATGTTATATGTTACTCGATTTCAAGATTTTTTTTAGATTTTTGTGATTTTTCTTCATTTTTCATGATTTAGTTGTGGGAAGGGTGTGAGGTGAGCTTGGCTAGGGTGGAGTGAGTGGATGGTGGCCTACAAGTATTAAGCAACCCCCCTAAATATTTCAAATTGCTCAAAAATTGGCTTTCGGGGCTTCCAGTCAGCCACATTGAGGAGCAAGCCCTTTTTTCTAAAATTTTAGAAAAAGGGAAAATTTTAAGGGAAAAAGGGAAATTTTGAGGGAAATTCTAGGAACTTTGGGTAAAATAATTGATTTCTGAAGTGATTTTTGGGGTAAAACGGAAAATTTTGAGTGAAATATTGGCAATTCTAAGATGACGGTGAATCCGCAGATCGGCAGCCATCAGCCCTAATCATCGGATCGGCATAATCTATCTACTAAGGACACGTTAACTTTTCCCAAAAATTCTTTAACCCTTTCAGTCACAGTATCCTCCTCTAGATGGGACGTTGCATGTGAAGTGGCTTGAATTGTCTGCACTGTACACAGTAGAACATACCGTCCAATGAGAAAGGTACCTACGTGTGAGAGAATTTATTCGCTGCTAAGGCCATGTTCCGTAGCCTCATAAACCACTGTTGTCAGTAATATAAAGCACAGATATGTTTCTATTGATCCCGATGTAAGACAAAGCGTCGTATAGATATCAGTACAACTCCAAACAAAAGATTTGTTTGTTGCAACGACTAATATATATATATATATATATATATTTATATTTATTTATATATATATATAATATCGTAATTTATGCAAATATAACTAGTGACACTGACACACCGTTTCATAAACGTTCCTGAAACTGCGTGGCGTTTACATTAAATTTCGATTTCAACTGTCGCAAAAGAGGGAACTTTTGGTCTGTAAAGTACTTATCAACCCCTAACAGTAACTAATACAATGGAGCCTATGAGATGGGTTCCTGTTGCTCAGTTACACACGCAATAGCCAGTTGTAAATTCTGAGCTGCCAATAGTGTTACCCACGGGAAATTGTTGTTCGTATTGCTTATTGCTGCTAGTTTCTGACCACGAGCAGCTTCAGTCATGATTTGATGTATTCTGCAGCATGTCCTAAATAAACGAGTGCACTCGGGGTAAAGTGTTAGGAGGTTTAATATTTCTGCATTTGTGGTTTGGAACTATCAAGGATGTATGCTGCTCACTTTCAGCACATCCTAGAACAGAAGAGTATTATTTTATATCTATAAGATCCAAACACTACACAATAATAATAATAATAATAATAACAATATATTTTTTAAATTGTATAAAAATTATTTTTTTGATTTAAAGCAATTCTATACACTTTAACTATGTTAAGGTGATAGATTTTCAGGACACAGGACGGCATTCAGTTATGCATCTGACTAATGGACAATGTAAATAAAATATGATGCCACTGTTAACAGAATGTTTTCTGATACAAGAATTAAGCTTACAGTTCTTGATAGCTTAAAAAAACACCGTGATGAAACAAAGTTTATTACCAAGCAAGAGTTAGTAATCAAGTAAAACAGTTACTCACTGGGTTTTCTGGACCCATGTGTAGTAACTGTGTATTATAGAGTTAATTTTTCAAAGAGATAGGCCTGATATATTGTGTTTTTCCAAGTACATGTCAATGACTTTGTTTGCACACCTGGTGTTAACTATGATAGTGTGTCCTCTAAGCTGTTTTAACTGGAAAGACAGCGAATTTTCGCAACGTATTGTTACAAGTCGCCAGAGGTCTATCCTAGTTAGTGAGGGATGGAGGTCTTAATAAAAATAAAAAAGCTAAATGCATTACTTTAATTTTTTTTATTACGGTATAAAACTACACACAGCTATTATTTACAACACTGAGTTACCAATCTTTACCATTTACACTTGTTCTCAGTGAGCTCAATATTTAATGTGAAACACAATTCTAATTAAAGTCCTTATCGCTGTCTTTATATTGGATATAGTCTCTTTAACCACACTTATTACTTACACGCATTCAATCCAACTGTCTATTGCCATCGTTCGAAATGTCTTACATTCAAGCATCGAGTTTAGGAGTTCCGCCCGTCAGTCTCTCTCTCTCTCTCCACTGTACCACGATGTTCGCAGTCCGCAGACTACACTCTCGTTGATCTCTGTCGCCACCGCCGCTCGTCGCTTCGCTGACGTCGTACACCTGGCACTCAAGGCTGTAAAAGGCTCCAGACTCTCGACTCGGAGGCACGCCGAAGCTCTTATAGATCAGCTGGCCCGGTGAGGGCGATGAACAAAACATTCTTGCAACGATAACCCAATACATTCAATCATTAAAGACGGAAGAGGCACGAGTCCCGATAGGCTTATTGCGGCACGCGTTCAATTGGTACGGCGATTCATTTGTAATTCTGCTTTACTGTTCTCCGATTACCGATGATACCAGCGCGTACCCGAGGAGGGAAGGTGAAGGCCACGAAGAAAAAGGCGCCACCTGAAACAGTATAATAGAAACAGTAAATATTTATACAACTGGTTAAATCGTTTAAATAATATTTAATACTAAGAGTGTTACATTGAGTGAGTGAAGAAATTTGGGCGGCTCTTAACAGCGAGGTCTTGAGAGCCCATGAAGGTGAAATGAGGTGAGAATGGAGTAGTGCCGGAATGCAATGACGGAGGAAACGGGAGATCCCCGAGAAAAAACTCCGACCAACGGTATCGTTCGGCACGAAAATCCGGGAGTACCTGGCCGGGGATTGAACCCGGTTCACCTTGGTGGTACGCGAGCAGGCTAACCGCTCAGGCAACGTACAGTATTCGAAGACATTACCAGATGTTGTCAAACACAACCAAGTTTTGCATCTATCGCTTGGCTCTTATACCATAATACCGCCCACGGCGTATTATTCCAGGTAACTATTCCCAACAATCGTTAGTTGCTGGTAGTCTAGTGGTTAGGACGCCTGGCTACTACTCTGAGGGTCACGGGTTCGAATCATGTCAAGATTAGAACATTTTAGGTGGTGAAATGTACGAGAGTTGATGGTCAAATACCGATGGTCATAAGTGTAAATGGTGCGTACATCGCGTAATTTGTGCGTACAATATTTAAAAAAAAAAAAGTCATTTCTGTTATAGTGTAAAATTTCACAAATATTTAAAATGTATTTTTTTTCTAGTAGTACATTTTGTTTGACACGACAACTTTTATTAACAAAAGCACTGTGGCTTCATTATTTTACTTGTATAAATGGCACTTTTACTGTGACACAAAAGTAAAAACACGTGAACATGGTTGATGTAAAATTATACAGGTGTTGGTGGAAACTCTGCTGCCACATAAATTGTGTGTGAAATTACACAACTTTTTTTTACATTGCACAGGACTGCAGAGTCTAGCCTACATACAATTTAACTCGCGAAATTTTCTTGTCCATAAGCATAGACCGTGCTGCACTTGGGCCAAAGATACCTGCTCATAGAAAAATGTAAAGGGAATGAAAGCATATTTGAACTACAGGACCTTGAAAGTTACAAAATCTTTGGAAAAGTTACATGCACAGAATCAAATTAATTTGCGGTCCTTTTGGTATAAGCGTATTCGTACTCGGTTGTTTATTGGCTGCGCGAGGTTATGAAAAATTCCCTTGTGTGTGATCCGGTACGCCGTGCTGCAAAATATTCCCAATATTCTGACTATCTCCTAGCACGTTCGACTCCACGCACTGATCGGTGAATGTCGCTGTTACAGAATAACTATACATAGGGGCAGTGATATTTTGCGAAAAGATTTCGAGACAAAGTACAAAGAACTGTAGGGTCGTCCAGTTTCTTTGATTGGCTAAAAAATGTTCTGGCCCGTGTTAACCGTTTGCGCACGAATCACGAAGGTTCAGTGTCGGAGTTACTTAGTCCTGAGTGGCATGGTCAAAGACGGACACGGCACCAGCAGCCAATGGAGGTATAACAACAGCTGAGGTGTTTATATAGTATTGAAATCTACGGTGTACTCCGATTTTAACGCGAAAAGTTACTGGCCCTAATTATACAGAAGCAAAATTGCGTGGCGGTTCCTTAGATATAAGTGGACTCGGTGGCTCATTGGCCGCGCGAAGCCGTGGGAACAGGCCTTGGGTCTTATTGGCTATTCAACTTTACGGAATATTCCTCTTATTGGTTGTGCTGGCGTCTGGCAAGTTAGTCTCCAGGAGCAGATTGGTGAACGACGTTCCGCCATTTTGCTGGCGTGCGTCGCTAGCGTTCGCAATACGACACCATTTCACCTCTGTATTATCAAGTGCTCTGTGTCGTTGAGTTGTATTGCTAGTAAGTTAACACTGACTTTTCGGCGCGTGATACTTAAGTTTACCGCGTCTTGGCAATTTTCGCTTCTAGAAATACACTTGTTCTGTTCCCGAGCCTTGGAAATGACAGGGAAACTGCCGCGACACCTTGCTGGAAGGGGAATTCTCGGAAGAACGACTCGGCAGCGGGAACTGAGCGAGCAGTTCCCAGGGATCGCCGTCTCTTATTCGCGGATGCACGCGCAACGAGACGTTGCGTAAACAGCGGAGCTTCGATAAACAACCCGCATAAAGCGACGCGTCGGGCATACGGAGCCAGAGAGTTCGCACAGTGCCACAACATTGCACTGTTTGGAATATCTGCATTAAATGGTTTGAAAGGAGTGAGAATTTGGTATAGGGAAATACATGTTCATGAAATTAAGTTTTTTGGCGTTCTGGTTAAAGGTAGATACAAACCACCAGGTACATTTTTTGATCAGAAAAATACGCGCTTCTTTCCTATCAGAGCCTTTTGTAACATTAATGTATGGCCAGTTTCATAAAAAGGTTAAAAAAACTTAATAATTAAATTTAAAAAAATTACTGTGACACAAATTGCTATATTTCTCACACTTAGGTTTTTGTTCCAAGTTTATATCTTCAAAATTTGCTTCAAAAACAGAATTTCATTAACATGTATTTCCCTATAACACATTCTCACTACTTTCAAACCTGGCAACAACCTTAAAGAAGCGAAAGAGCGCCAAGGGAAACTGTCTTACGTATAAATGACCGCATATACGTTGAAAGAACTATTATGGTACACACAATTTCAATAATGCAATGAGCAGCCACGCGCGATGACCATAAGGTGCACGAACTCGACTTTCACTGGCAACTTTATCAGGGCAGCGTGCAATAACTGTAACAAGCTCCCTTGCCACCCCAAGATACAGCCAATCCACTTCCATAACTTGACGTACGATGCAAATTATATTATTAAGCAGCTCGGCTACGATACCCAGGACATATGTAATATCCCGCACACAGAGAAAAAAATTACCACCTTCAGTAAAAGTTTGACGTCAAATTTACCATTCAATTTATTGATACTTTAGATTTATGCCTGCCAGCCTCGCATCGCTTATGCAGNAGTTTGACGTCAAATTTACCATTCAATTTATTGATACTTTAGATTTATGCCTGCCAGCCTCGCATCGCTTATGCAGAACCTACCATCGGCCGAATTTAAGACTACAGCAGTATTCTGCAACCCCAGTCAGCTCGAGTTGGTGACTCAGAAAGGAGTGTTCCCCTATGACTATTTAGACTGATGGGGTAAGCTCGACGAGCCACAGCTGCTGGGCATCGATGCCTTTCCACAAACGCCTCACCGTATGAGAGATTATTAAAGAAGAGTACCATCATGTGCAGATAGTCTGAGCGACATTTGGGTGCCATACACTGAAAAATTAAGCTGAGCTGTATTTACAGATTGACATATTGATACTGTGCGACATCTTCGAGAACTTCTAAGTGCTATGTCTGTCCACTTATGAAACTGATTGTGTCCGCTATGTGAGTGCCCCTGGATTATTGTTCGAAGCTATTTTTTACCAGACACAGGTGGAGTTAGACCTCCTTGTCGACTACGATTTTGCCTGTTAATCGAGGCTGGTATCCGAGGAGAGGTGGCCCAGTGCATCAAGCTTCACATGGTGGCGAACAACAAGGATGTCCTGGCCACATATGATGCCATCAGGCCATTTATCTACCTTCAGTATGTAGATGCAAATAACTTGTATGGATTAGCAATGTCGCTGCCACTGCCATACAACAGTTTCAAATTGACCTGCATGGATATCGATCTTATGACCATGCCAGAAGATGGAGATGTTGGCTACATACTGGAGGTGGATGTAGAGTACCCTATGACACTCCACGAGGAACATAAAGACCTTCTGTTCCTGCCGGTGAACAAGTGTCCCCCAGGGTCCAAATAAACCAAGCTCATGCCCACCCTTGAAACAAAGAAGAATTATATTGTACATTACATTAATCTCAAGCAGGTATTGGATCATCGGTTAAGNTGCCCACCCTTGAAACAAAGAAGAATTATATTGTACATTACATTAATCTCAAGCAGGTATTGGATCATCGGTTAAGGCTGAAGGCTATACATAGCATCCTAAAATTCAACCAGAAAGTGTGGCTGAAGCCGTGTATTGAACTGAATACAGAGAAACTCCAGGCAGCCACGAACACCTTCGAGAAGGACCTTTACAAGTTAATGAACAATGCTATGTATGGTAAGCTCATTGAGGAAGAAGCGTAAATGCTAGCATATGGAACTTGTATGCACCGAACTGCGTGCGACGAAGTTTATCTCCAAAAAAGCTTTTAAATGCCAAACAATATACAACGAATCTCTATCGCTGGTAAAAATAGATCATTAACATATTGTATTTGATAAGTCCATCTACACTGTCTTCGCCGTACTTGACCTGTCAAAGACTTTCATGTGACGCTTCCACTACGATGTAATTAGGGCACAGTATGGCGGTAATATGATACTAATATACACAGACACCGATGCCTTTGAGATGGAGATTGCCTGCCCCAGCTTCTACAGGGATTTCGCCTCAGACCCGGCACTTATGACCGAGTTTGACACCAGTGCCTACACTCACACACATCCCTGCTACTCGCCTGCCAACGCAAGGGTGATTGTCATATTCAAGCATGAGTTCGGAGGCAAAGATAAGATTGAGTTGGTCGGGCTGAGGGCGAAGCTGTATGCTTATAAGTGTAAGGATGGAATAGCGAAGCGAGTTAAAGGGANGTTGAGTTGGTCGGGCTGAGGGCGAAGCTGTATGCTTATAAGTGTAAGGATGGAATAGCGAAGCGAGTTAAAGGGATACAGAAGAGCGTTGTACAAAATAACATCACTTTAGACGATTATAAACGAATATTATAGTAATGTAATGAGAGTAAAGGTAAAGTAAAGGTAAAGGTAAAGTAATGAGAGTAAAGGTCAACAGCATTAGGTCTCACTATCACAACGTATATACTGAACGTACTAACAAACTAGCTCTTTTGTGGATGGACGACAAACGCAAGATCCTGGACGATGCCATTCATAACAGCCCTTATGGCTACCATGAATAATAATAATGTTCTGTGCACACACCTCTGGGGCAGGCAAGTATCATCATATATGTGTCTGTCCCCAGGAGAGTGAATGGGTTCAGGATAAATAGTAGGAGGCGGTTCCTCGCCCAGGGATTGTCAAACCTGAAGCATTTCCATTCCCCTCTCCATAACGAATGATATGCGTGTGTGATGATTTGTTCCATTTATGTGTTTTTTTNCTGAAGCATTTCCATTCCCCTCTCCATAACGAATGATATGCGTGTGTGATGATTTGTTCCATTTATGTGTTTTTTTTCTAGCAGCATACTATAGCACATACAAGAGCCATAGTCATTTTACCAGGTATTCTGTTGTTGATGGCTGGTAGCAGTATGTCCTGCTGTGTGTATGTACTGTTTCTGCAATCACTCGTGCACGTACTTNCTGAAGCACTTCCATTCCCCTCTCCATAACGAATGATATGCGTGTGTGATGATTTGTTCCATTTATGTGTTTTTTTCTAGCAGCATACTATAGCACATACAAGAGCCATAGTCATTTTACCAGGTATGCTGTTGTTGATGGCTGGTAGCAGTATGTCCTGCTGTGTGTATGTACTGTTTCTGCAATCACTCGTGCACGTACTTGTACACTGTTCAAGTTATGTTTTTTTCAGCATACTATAACACACGCAAGAGCCATATTCATCTTGTCAGGTATGCTGAATGGTAGATGTATCCTTATATTGTCAGGCATGTTACCGTTATGTCCTGCTGTGTGTATGTACTGTTTTTTCCCCAACAGCATTCTGTAGCATGTGCAAGAGCCATATTTATATTGTCAGGAGTGTTGTTGTTGGTAGATGGTGGCGCTATTGAATGGTGGCATGCTGTAGCCCATGCAATAGGTATCCTTATCTTTTTCAGGCATGTTACCAGTATTTCGTGATATGTTTACTATTTCATATTCATGTATGTACTAGCACATGGGATTTGTCATTTATGTTGGGTCTCCGACCTGGGGTTGTGAATGTGAAATGGTATTCGTATCACTCTAGCACTGTAGTAACTAGTGATCGTATCGTACTTGCTTTTATTCTCTAGTTACTGTGCTGACCCCCTCCTTTTTCTCTTCACCTGGCACTACTGTAATCATCCCTTTTGCTGTAGCCTAACTGTGCATTCCTTTGTCCACTTTTGATTTTTTTTAGGTGGGTCGTTTTTCCCTTCCTGGCATTGTAAGCCGCCTGTACACTATAATTGTAGCACAGCTNTAGCACTGTAGTAACTAGTGATCGTATCGTACTTGCTTTTATTCTCTAGTTACTGTGCTGACCCCCTCCTTTTTCTTTTCACCTGGCACTACTGTAATCTTCCCTTTTGCTGTAGCCTAACTGTGCATTCCTTTGTCCACTTGTGATTTTTTTTAGGTGGGTCGTTTTTCCCTTCCTGGTATTGTAAGCCGCCTGTACACTATAATTGTAGCACAGCTNGTGATTTTTTTTAGGTGGGTCGTTTTTCCCTTCCTGGTATTGTAAGCCGCCTGTACACTATAATTGTAGCACAGCTGGTGTTTCTTTTTTCTTATACTCAAACATGTACATGACTTGTTTGCGTATAAGGAAAATAAATTCCGGTGGTGTTTTTGCTAGCGTAGTGCACTGCCCTGGTCCCAAGCCAGGATACCATGGGGATGGTAAAGTGCGAGGGCAATGCTTCGAGGGCGGTGAGAGTGAGAGAGACCACGCTACCGCTGCTGTGTAGGTGGCTAATTAATCTACTGCTAATTGTTACAGAACAAAAATGTTTCCCGCATGCAGAGAGGTAGTGAGTATACAGCATTCCACCCCATGCCGGCTTGGACATGTGCGTGCTCGATGTAGTTCGTTTCGCCTTAAGTTGATTTTATTAATGCTAGTTTTTAGAAAAACCTACATTTAATTGTTTTATTATTATTACGAATGTGCAGGACTCTGGCCGTGGTACTGGGTAGATTGTCGATACCTTTTATAGATATATTTTACACACATGGTGAACCAACACACACCAAAATTACCGTGCTGATACTGGTGCTCCTAGCCGCTACCTCAGCACTTCGAACACTCTCTNTGAACCAACACACACCAAAATTACCGTGCTGATACTGGTGCTCCTAGCCGCTACCTCAGCACTTCGAACACTCTCTAGTGAGGGAACTAAAGATTGCCACCTAGGGCGGCCGACTGGTGGCGGTGATGCAAGAAAGCAGGGTGGGAGGAATNGAGTGAGGGAACTAAAGATTGCCACCTAGGGCGGCCGACTGGTGGCGGTGATGCAAGAAAGCAGGGTGGGAGGAATATGAGAAAACCTCCGAGGGATAGAACGAACGAGAGAGGCAGGAAGGAGACTGGGAGGACTATGAGAAAACCCTCCCAAGGGACAAGAGGTAGGAAGGAATGAGAAAGCATGAGAACAATAAAGGAGATCGGGTGGACTGTGAAAACTTCAGGGGTGGGAAATGGTAGAGGGNGGACTGTGAAAACTTCAGGGGTGGGAAATGGTAGAGGGGATAGGATGTAGGCTGTAGGAAGGAGACCAGGAGGACTCTGAGAAAACCCCAGGTGTGGGGGATGGGAGAGAGGGCGAGACGCAAGCGAGAGGGGTGGGAGGAATATGAGAAACCCCCAATGGAAATAACTAACGAGAGGTAGGAAGGAGATCGAGAGGCCTCTGAGAAAACCCAAGGTTGGGAGACGAGAGAGGGAGGCATATGAGAAACCCCCCGTGGGAAATAACTAACGAGAGGTAANGGGATAGGATGTAGGCTGTAGGAAGGAGACCAGGAGGACTCTGAGAAAACCCCAGGTGTGGGGGATGGGAGAGAGGGTGAGACGCAAGCGAGAGGGGTGGGAGGAATATGAGAAACCCCCAATGGAAATAACTAACGAGAGGTAGGAAGGAGATCGAGAGGCCTCTGAGAAAACCCAAGGTTGGGAGACGAGAGAGGGAGGCATATGAGAAACCCCCCGGTGGGAAATAACTAACGAGAGGTAAGAAGGAGATCGGGAGGCCTCTGAAGAAATCCAAGGGTGGGAGACGAGAGAGGGAGGCATATGAGAAAACCCTAGAAGTGGTAGATGGGTGAGGGGGATAGGGTATGGGTGACGACGAGAGATAGGGTAGACAAGAGAAGTAGGAAAGAGACCGGGAGAACATGGATACGAGAGAGAGCAAAAGAATGGGAGAACATGGATACGAGAGAGAGCGAAATAATGGGATAACTATGAGAAAACCCTGGGGGTTGGAGGCGAGAGGGAGTACAGGAAGCATATGCGAAAAAACCAAGATATAGAATGTGGGGGACTAGAGAGACTGGAAGGAATATGAGAAAAAAAATCCTAATGGAATGCAAGAGCATGATGTGCTGAAATGGAGTGATGAAGCAGGAGGGGAAAATGGGAAATCCAAGATGACAGCTGCTGGCGAGGAATGACAGCGCAGGATGTTTCTGTATGATGTTATCCAATATGGCGGTCGGCTCGTCCCTCGTCCCCAGCCCCTGGCGCAGAACCGGTAATTTTCTACTACTCTCAAATATGGCATGTATCACAGTCGTTTTACGCTTATGTTAACATAAATCTATAGCATTTTTTTATTAAACTGAAATGTTACTTAGATTTTACCTATAAACTATAATATTTCCTTTACATTTTAGTATGAACAGAAACAGTGAAAAAATATTCGTAATGGTAATGCCTAGTAAGAAATAATTATTTTACACTGAGTACATACAAATGTGGTGCGCTGTCCCTTTGGTGCAATTGTCTAGATTCGGTTAAGCTTTGTTTGCATTAGGCGGAGGCATATCACGGAAGAAGAACTTTAACAGTGCTTCGGAAATTTGGCGGTAACCATGAACGGACTATAACTGCATTGGATTGCTATTATTGCCTACTTGCTGGCAGTTTGTCTAGCGGCGCGAGTATTTCAGGCGACGAGGTAGTGAGAGAGCCACGTGACGCTAGAGGCACCTGTGGGCGCTCGCACGAACCACGCACCGCCCAGTCGGCCAGGGCGGCTCGATAATGTTGCCGGCGCCGAGGGTAATTTCGCCCTGCCGATGCAGAATGCGTCGAACCGCGCTCTCGCAGGGTCGGGTTCCCCCCCCCCCTCTAGGACAGGCAAGCCCGTAAACACCACGGTGCTGACACAGAGCACGCGACAATACATAGGCGAAACATCCGCTTATACCGCGAACTCCGCCTTAACCCATTCAGTCCCCCACTGTCCATGATCGAGGACATGCTGCAAATTAAGGATATACATGATCAGCCCTGCACATAACGCGGAATCAGTGGACGGTCTTCTGAGCATTGTCCTTGTATGGAATCTTATTCGTTGAAGTTTTACTGTCCCGCTCATTTGTGAATAGTTAATGATGAAGTCGACGAACACGCAGTAGGTTTTTCACTGGTTGCGAGAAGCACGGTCGATACAAGGGTTGATACAAGTACAGAGCACATAAAATTTTTTTTTAGCTGTTGCTACAGTTACGCTTTTAAATGAATTCGGGACTGAATGTGTTAACACGGCAGCAAAACGGCGTCGGTGGCCGGCAACACGTCGGAAGGGCGTTCGCCAATCAGAGTCTGGTATCTTATAGCTAGGGACACCCGAATTTCGCGAAAAGATTTTCGCACATGCTAGATTTTAATACTATACGGCCGTAACATCAGTTTTATTTTTCTTATTGTCAGCGTGTCTTTGCGTGAATACATTTTCCTGTTCGACTGGCCCATCAGAATTAGGTAACTTCAACACTGTACGCCTGAGATTCGTACGCAGACAAGTAACACGCAAACCACCCAATCACGAAGGTGGAACTGAGCTAAAGTGTTATGAAGTACAACTGGTCGCGAAAATCGGGCGTTCTTACTTATAGCCAGCCGGCAGACCAGCCAATAGGGAACTTCTCGTAGAATGCAGTAGCCAGTCAGACACGAGGCCCGTTCCATAGCTTCGCACGGCGAATCAGAGAATTGGCACGCCAACGTCGAAGTGACCGCCTTGTCATCTCGCCGCTGTGTACTTATTTATTCTGTGATGCGACCATGCTTCCCGCCAGATGTAATTCCTTCCTCCGCATCTCTTCCACAAGAGAGAGTTGTTTGCGGAGTGGAAATGCGTTCCGAGTACAGGAGGATACGTGAATAAAACGGGGATTTGGGAAAGGGGAAGATGTTGGATAACTCCGTGTGAGTTATACGGGGTGATAACGCGCTCTCAGCCACGCAAACACAACGGGCAATGGCTACAAAGTAAACTTATATTTACAGCCGCACTCGCTGGGATTTTCTTACGGTTCGGCGTCCTTGCAAGGCATTGACGCCGAGGAAGCGCTCGTTCCTGCTTCTCTCAAAGTCCGCATTGTGTGCAAGAAAAATCATGATTTAATGTCTCCCCTTCCCCGAGGAAAGGCTGCTACGTTGTATATTGTAAACATAAAAGTTGCTAATTTGGTTCTTTTTACGTGACTTAAGTTTAAAGGGCCTAGGTACGTCATGAATGGATATCCAGAGCTCTAGATATCCGTCCTTAATTGGGGAATTTCAGACATTCGTTTTTCGAGTCTAGCTACGAATATGTTTACGAAACAGCGTACGTAAGTTCATAAGCTCCAGTTGTTCTGCCTGCCTCTGAAGTCCGAATTGTTACGAGTTAAAATTGCTATAAATATAATGGTACGTTTCGTTTCCTTGGCGTGAAGAGGGTGCCGTCGTTTGCTTTTGCACGGGGGATCTTCGGTACAAACCCTAAGGCTTCAAGTGGTTGGTGCATCTGACTCAATTCCATACTCCGGAAGACAACGGCAAACCATTGCGGCGCCATTTTACGACGTCGTCTTGGCGCACCACGGTTCCCCGTCACAGTGACACAGAGTAGGTAAGTACTCATAGCTATACAGTATCTATTCCAAGGTGGCAGCAGATATAAACATTGCCAGCGGTACAATAAAAGCCAGCGGATGACTCCTCAGTTCACAGTTTCCCTATACTAGATATATTGTGACCCGATAAGCCAGCAAATGGCTTCGATCGTGCCACTGGCAGTGCTTATATCTGCTGCCACCTTGGAATGGAAAAAGCATAGGGGTACCTGTTTTTCACGAAAAGATTTCGGAACAAATCTTGTTCCAAAACACTGTAGTTCAGAACCACTTTGGTGAATGGATTATTTTAATTGTTACGCGTCTTATATGCCTGCCCGCGGAAGGTCAGGATCGGAGAAACTTAATTCTGATTGGAGTAGTTATAAAATGTATTTTCAGCGTCAGGGGCTGAGGGCTGCGGAGCCGGGGTGCCGGAGCGCCACGGTGGTCATCTTGGATGACGTCACACGCCCATTTCCCCCCTCAAAATTTCCCGGATTTCCCTCATAACCAGCTAAATGTTTCATAAAAAATGTGTTTTGCACAAAGCGGCTGACTTCTGCACAATATCCGCCGATGACTCCACAATGTGGCCAATGACTATTTTTTTTTTGGGAATGAGGAGTGAGGAGTGGCACTGCATGCCATTGCATGCGTTAATTTTTCTTGTCTGTGTCGATGCTTATGATATGAATTTGACGACTACATCTTAAACGGTTCAGGAATTACGGCCAACTATGCTTATAAGTTCGCATAGGGCTTAAATGATAATTTGTTAATTTTCCTTGTCTGTGTCGATGTCTGTGATATGAATTTGACGACTACATCTTAAAAGGTTCAGGAATTACGGCCAACTATGCTTATAAGTTCTCATAGGGCTTAAATGCCCATGTGCTAATTTTCCTTGTCTGCGTCGATGCCTATGATATGAATTTACTACTACATCTTATACGGTTCGAGAATTACGGCCAACTATGCTTATAAGTTCGCATAGGGCTTAAATGACTATTTGTTAATTTTCCTTGTTGGCGTCGATGCCTATGATATGAATTTGACGAGTACATCTTAAACGGTTCGGGAATTACGGTCAACTATGCTTATAAGTTCGCATAGGGCTTAAATGGCCATATATAATTTTTGGGAAGACTCTGAGATAACCCTCCCGACTTAGCATAAACTCGAAGAAAATCCCTCAACCCCTCATTGCCCAAAAATGAGTCATTTAGCCACATTGTGGTATCATTGAAAAAATTTTGAAAAAAAAGTATTTTGAGGGAAATTAGGGAAATTTCGAGGGATAAAAGGGACATTTTTAGGGAACAAGGGACATTTTGAGGGAAATACGTGACATTTCGAGGGAAAATGGGAAAAATGGCATCGGAATGCAAGAGCAGGAGGTTTCTGCGGCGGGCCTCCCTGCCTCCCTGTCACGACGCTGCGTTCGAATCGGCTATATATAACTACTGCATTTGCTTGGCGCGATAACTTGAAGAGGCATGCAAAAACCTGCGTAGCTGTGGGACCTTCACCTGCCAAAAACCGTCGTGTACAGTCTTCTTTGCAGCAGGGCGTGAGTGTACTTCCCACAAAACCAATGGTTAAGGATGAGTATCCACCATCGTGCCAGCAACCATCACGCCCAAGAATCGTGGCAGGGTCTGGGTTGGTTAATGACAATGGTTTCGTGGATGCTCAAACTGCATTCGATCACAGTCTAAAGATCTATGCAGGTATTCGAAGGATATTTGCAAATGTTTAGCTCGAATGAGGAAAAACATCTCCTTGGCTCTCCACATGAACACACCACAAATAAAATTTAATATATGGCTCGAATGCAGCTTAGCAAAACTGACCCTTTCAACGAAATGAAGGTATTCGAAACGTATGGTAAGATAACGAATATACTGTAAAACCTCATACTGGAAATATACCTGACGAGAAAGAAGCATACAAAGAGCGTGTTTCAGGGTTGAATATTAACGAGAAATCAATCCCCGATTGCCCCTTACCATCTAAACAACCTGCTTACCTCCCTTCAAAAAAACATTTGTTGAAATTTTCCGTTGGAATAAATTATGTGCCGAATACAGATGCGTTATACAACTTTCTATACAGTGGGCATGTCTCGAAAAACACAAAAACAGAGTTAAAATCACTTCACTACTCCCGCGGTATGTGATATGCTCAGTGAAGGATTCCTTACATTCCTCCTCACCAAGGTATAGACACTCATCATTCAGAAACACTTCCTCCCAAGTTTGAAATCAGTACGTTAAGAAATTTAGGGAGCGGGAAAAAAATATCCAAATGGTTACTCTACGTGTAGCGATATTTCTTGTTCCCAGTTTCCGGATATAAAACTCTATAGAAACGCAAATAATGTACATATATGTAGTAACTTTTGTGGGAAAAAAAAAATTATATACCGTAAGAAGACGCTAGCGTAAAGGTACATCCTCCACAAGTACAAAATCATACAAAACTGGTACCTTCGGCAAACAAAAAGCTGTATTTTCATACATTCGCATGCGGTCGCTCCATTAAGAGATGTATATGATACACGGTATAACACCCCTACCCCCCCCCCCCC